>JAREIS010000830.1:0-43084 GCA_030060385.1 Muscicapa striata striata
GTGCCTCAGAACCCAGTGCTGACACAGGTTTCCCAGCCAGCATGCAGCCAGCACCCAGGACTCCACCTCTGAGGATGTACACACCGCAGACACAGTCATTCTAGACTCGGTTGGGGTGCACAAGGTTCCTCTGGATGCCTTTGGCCTTTGGGTCAGAGGATGAGGGCACTGCTCAAGGGAAGATCTAATGCCACTCTCCAGGGAATCTTTGTTCACCCAGGTGTCATTGGCGCTGATTTTACAGGTCAAATTTGTGCTATGGTTTCCACGTTATGTCCCTTGTCATTATCCCGACAGGAACTTGTATTGCCCGACTTGTGTTTTTTCATTTGTCTGTTCTCAGGGCTGATCAACAAGATCCCAAAGACAGTGGGTTTGGATCTACAGGACCACCACAAGTCTTTTGGACAATGAATACAAGTTGAAAGCCCTTCATCAATTGGTTTGAATGCAGTGATCATTTTGGTCATTGATTTGAAGGATTGCTTTTTCACAATCCCCTTGTGTCCTGTACAGACCAAAATGTGTTTTTATGGTGCCTGCAGTGAACAGTTCTGAGATGGGACAGAGATACCAAAGGAAAGTCTTGCTACAGGGTTCCCAATTAGTCTGACACACTGCAGTAGGCTGCAGCAAGTTTTATTCATCAGGTATAGCTTCCACTGATATCTCTGTGTTTATCACCACTCCTGATTTACATCCGACAGGTATCACTGGCCAGTTACCTGGGAGGACGAGTCTGGTTGGTAAATGCTGGAAGGCCATGAGACAGGTTCTGCTCAGATAATTGAGTTGAAAGCAGTCACAATGGCATTCCAACAGTTTTCTCAGGTACCTTTGAATTTGGTCAAAGCAATTTTTTTATAAACAGAAAAGGGGAGTGGCTGGTGAAGTACCACACAGATGATTGGGAAAAGCTTTTTACTCCTTCAATCATTCTACTGTGCCACAAGATTCTAATAATCCTGTTATTGTGAATCATTTGAGGCACAGCCTTTGAATGCTGACCAACATGCCAATCACCAGCCAGACTGTTCCTCTACAAGCAGAGGATGAGCATTCATTTGTTTCTCCTGGAAATGTTTTAAGTAATTGAACATTATTATATGGGTTTTCTGAAATGTATTAGAAATTATAAGTCTGGTGAATGGTGGCGGGTTTTTATTATTGTATTAAAATTAAGATTTGCAGAGAAAAGGCACCAGGCTTGAAGATTTCCCTGGCATTTTGGGTGTCCACAGATCTCCTGAGTGATGTTTGTTCTCCTTCGCAAGGGCCCTGTGGAGGATTATAAACATTTCTCTTTTCCTTTTTCTTTTAAACTAAAAGGGGGACATGTGGACACCACTGCAGGTCCAGGCAGAAATGGCAAGGCCTTCCTTCAGGCTCTGAGCTCGTTTTCTCTCTCTCATGCTGGGAAACCCTTTCCCAGGCTGAGACAGTTTCTTAGCTCTGGCCTGTGCCTTTTCCCAGGGTGATAGCATTTGGGAAAAACAGAGAGGAATTATAACAAATAAAACACCTGCTGAACCCGTGGGAAACCAGGGACAAGAGGTGTCTCTTTCTCTGACCAATGAGCTGTCTGTATTTTGTTTTGCACGAACTGTATTATAAAAAGCCATGGCTCTCTTCAATAAACTGCTCTTTCTTGCATCAAGTAAGAGAGTTGCCTTGTTGCTGTTTTCCTTTCGCCGCTCCGTAACCCCTCGCCCAGCAACATTTGGAGGTGTCCACCGAGATCGTCTTTCAGCGGAACAGCGCGGGGTCGCGGTGAGCAGCAGCCCGAGCCGCAGCCCGGCAGCGGAGCAGCGCGGCAGGAGCCAGGCGGAGCGGAGCGGCCAAGAGCAGAGCGGCGCGGAGCCGTGCGCTCTCATCAGCCTGCCGGGAGCCGGACAGCAGAGCCAGCGGAGCCGGGAGCTGTCTGGACCCACGGGCAGCGCCAGACCGTCTTCTCGCCCATCGGAGAGAGGTACTCTGTGTTTTCGTTCCCCCTCCGCCAGCTTAACAGCTAGGCGAGAAACTTCATAACAATGGTGAATCAATCAGCCAAGCGGGGACGAAACTGAGGACGGCTTGGAGGTGGCTTTGCTCCTTCAGCATGGGGAGAACTGGGAGGCCAACTATGTGATGCCCTTCCTGGAGGCGACCTTTTAATTCCCTCTCTACTGAGTACTTGGGAACTTGTTAACAAAGAGAAGGGATTTGTCTGCGATTCCGGAACGCACAGGAAGCAAGGGCAGTCTCTTGCTTTGTAACCCCTTTCGAGAATCTGCCCAGCCCAGAGGCTCCCAGCGCAGAGGCTCCCCGCCCACAGCTTCCCAATGAGGAGCACCCAGCGCCCAAAGACCACACGCCTGTTTTTTCTTCTCCAAAAGACTTGGAGCGACCGATTTCCCCTGCGAATGGTGGCGCGGAAGGTCCTCCCCCACTCGCCCCGCAGGAGCCCGCGGCCCCCATCCCCCGGGCGGCGGGGCCGGGACAGCCACCCGCTGATGTCATGGCACCCCCCGCGCCCCCACCGCCTGAAGCGGCAGTGCCAGCCTTTTCTATCAATATCGTCCTGCAAATACTTGACACCATGGCAAAACAAACGGCAGCCCTGTATGCCGTGCTGGCACCCTTCGCAGGCGCCCAAGCGGAGCAACCCCCGTCAGCGGCGCCCGTGCTGGGGCAGCCGCGGGTCGTGGGCGGCCCAGCCTTGGGGGTGGGTCCCACGCTGCCTGCAAGTCCACCCGCAGGATCGGGACAGCAGGCACCGTCGGCTGCAGGAGTGGGACAGCAGGCACCGCCGGCTGCAGGGGTGGAGCTGGCACCACCTTCTGCACAACTCTCACCGTCAGGCCCCACCCACCCAGCCCCCTCCGGTTCTCCAGGGACACCGCCGCATCCCTCGCCGTCTCCAGGCCCTTTTCCTTTGAAAAGCAGGGGCTGCAGTGACTCCATGACAGTGAGACTCAAAAATCGCCCCAGTGTTTTGGAAACAGTTAAAATGCGAGCATTGCAGCAGGGCCATTGGGATTTGTTAGAACGGATGGGGATGCCAAAGAGGGGTGTCCTTCGGGTGAAGGGGGTGGATAAGAGTGTCCAGGTGGATGCTGCTGAGCTTGGCCTGGTCCCTGAGGACAACCTGCCACAGGATTGTGAGAAAGATATCCAGGGGACCAGGGCAGCTCAAACCTTTCCTGTCTCTAAGGCTGCTCCCAATACAGGACAGCCGGACAGACAAGATCCTATAACTTGGCATATTGTTCAGGATTTGTATGAAAAGGTCACACAGTTTGGGCTTGGCTCTACACAAGTTATGCAAATTATTGAAGTGTTGAATGCAAGTTTGCTGACACCTTACGATGTCAGACATATAGCCCAAGTGCTGTTTCAGCCTGTTCAACTTAGAGTGTTTGAGGACACTTGGAGGCAGATGGCTGACAAAGCAACTGTAGAAAATATGGTGCGACCCCAGGGTGATCCTAGGTATGCTGTGGGGAGCGATGCCTTGCTGGGTCAGCATCGCTTTGCTAGCCCTGATTTTCAGGCTACCTGGGATCCTCTGATCCTTGAACAATGTCGAGACATAGGATTTGCAGCAATTATAAAAACAATAGAGGCTTTAGCTCCAAAGCCAAAATATGTAAAAATTACTCAAGGCCCTAGAGAGCCATTCTCAGAATTTGTTGAGAAAATAGCAGAAGCTTTGGAAAAGCAGGTTGAGGATGATGATCTAAGGCAGCTGTTATGTAAACTGCTAGCCAGAGACAATGCTAATGAGGATTGTGCAAAAATTATACAGGCTCTGCCGGGAGACCCCTCACTGACTGACATGGGCAGGCATGTGCTAAGGTAGGTACTGTAGATCATGTGATCTCTGCTTTAGCAGCTGCCATGTGGCACCATCAGAAGATGTCAGGGGGTGGTCAACAGAAACAGGGGAAGAATAAAGGCAGAAATAAGAGGAAGCCACAGCAGCAGAAGGCTGATATGCCTACCTTCTTGTGTGCTAAGTGCAAAAAACCAGGTCACTATGCAAACCAGTGCAAATCAGAAGAGCCTGTTGCTGGCCAGGAAAACAGTCAGACAAGTGTTCTGGGGTGCAGCACACAGATAGAAGCCGTGCCTCAGAACCCAGTGCTGACACAGGTTTCCCCAGCCAGCATGCAGCCAGCACCCAGGACTCCACCTCTGTGGATGTACACACCGCAGACACAGTCATTCTAGACTCGGTTGGGGTGCACAAGGTTCCTCTGGATGCCTTTGGCCTTTGGGTCAGAGGATGAGGGCACTGCTCAAGGGAAGATCTAATGCCACTCTCCAGGGAATCTTTGTTCACCCAGGTGTCACTGGTGTTGATTTTACAGGTCAAATTTGTGCTATGGTTTCCACGTTATGTCCCTTGTCATTATCCCGACAGGAACTTGTATTGCCCAACTTGTGTTTTTTCATTTGTCTGTTCTCAGGGCTGATCAACAAGATCCCAAAGACAGTGGGTTTGGATCTACAGGACCACCACAAGTCTTTTGGACAATGAATACAAGTTGAAAGCCCTTCATCAATTGGTTTGAATGCAGTGATCATTTTGGTCATTGATTTGAAGGATTGCTTTTTCACAATCCCCTTGTGTCCTGTACAGACCAAAATGTGTTTTTATGGTGCCTGCAGTGAACAGTTCTGAGATGGGACAGAGATACCAAAGGAAAGTCTTGCCACAGGGTTGCCAATTAGTCTGACACACTGCAGCAGGCTGCAGCAAGTTTTATTCATCAGGTATACCTTCCACTGATATCTCTGTGTTTATCACCACTCCGGATTTACATCCTACAGGTATCACTGGCCAGTTACCTGGGAGGATGAGTCTGGTTGGTAAATGCTGGAAGGCCATGAGACAGGTTCTGCTCAGATAATTGAGTTGAAAGCAGTCACAATGGCATTCCAACAGTTTTCTCAGGTACCTTTGAATTTGGTCAAAGCAATTTTTTATAAACAGAAAAGGGGAGTGGCTGGTGAAGTACCGCACAGCCGACTGGGAAAAGCTTTGTACTCCTTCAATCACTTTACTGTGCCACAAGATTCCAATAATCCTGTTATTGTGAATCATTTGAGGCACAGCCTTTGAATGCTGACCAACATGCCGATCACCAGCCAGACAGTTCCTCTACAAGCAGAGGATGAGCATTCATTTGTTTCTCCTGGAAATGTTTTAAGTCATTGAACATTATTAGATGGGTTTTCTGAAATGTATTAGAAATTATAAGTCTGGTGAATGGTGGCGGGTTTTTATTATTGTATTAAAATTAAGATTTGCAGAGAAAAGGCACCAGGCTTGAAGATTTCCCTGGCACTTTGGGTGTCCACAAATATCCTGAGTGATGTTTGTTCTCCTTCGCAAGGGCCCTGTGGAGGATTACAAACATTTCTCTTTTCCTTTTTCTTTTAAACTAAAAGGGGGACATGTGGACACCACTGCAGGTCCAGGCAGAAATGGCAAGGCCTTCCTTCAGGCTCTGAGCTCGTTTTCTCTCTCTCATGCTGGGAAACCCTTTCCCAGGCTGAGACAGTTTCTTAGCTCTGGCCTGTGCCTTTTCCCAGGGTGATAGCATTTGGGAAAAACAGAGAGGAATTATAACAAAGATAAACACCTGCTGAACCCGTGGGAAAACCAGGGACAAGAGGTGTCTCTCTCTCTGACCAATGAGCTGTCTGTATTTTGTTTTGCACGAACTATCTTATTTAAAGCCATGGCTTCCTTCAATAAACTGCTCTTTCTTGCATCAAGTAAGAGAGTTGCCTTATTGCTGTTTTCTTTTCGCCGCTCCGTAACCCCTCGCGCAGCAACATATAAGAACATCCAAAACATCAAGATTCAGCCCCAAAGTCCTCCAAACATTTGCATTGGAATTTTTTTGTGCATATACGTGGGTGACTCGAAGTAATGGCGAAATTTCAGTATGGGGTTTTCAATGTTTCCCTTTAGGATGGATTTTGCAAAGCTGGGAGAGCTTTAAAGGTGACACTTTAACAGATAAAATGTTAATAGAATATTGTTAGTAAAAAAAAAAAAAAAAAGCAGATTGTGGGGGGGCCACATATGAGTCATCCAAGGGCTGCTCTGGAAGAGAAGCAGGGGTTCCAGACAGCCAGGAGAGGAGCTTTAGAAATGTAAATTAACCCTGCTGGGGCAAAGTGTGGACAATGTACGAGGGTCTTCTTGCCTGGGGGAGGAACTGGGCTGATTCCCTCTGGCCCTCACCCCAAGCTCTGCCTGCCTGCACAGATGGAATTTGCACAGCTTAAGGCAGAGCCCATAGTGAGGATATCTGACTGCAATAAAAATTGGTTAAGCTGCAAAGGGAAACAGCAAATGGAGAATGTTGTGGAAACTTTACTAAAAAGAGTGTTGGGGAGGAAGATCCCTCTCCCCACTCCAACATGTGCTGTCACTGTCTAGGTTATACAGGGTATATTAGAGCACTGGGGTGTTTTTGCTAGTCCAGACAAACCAGTTAGGAATCCAAGTATCTGATGATTTAATTAGAGAAAAGTGGTCAATTGATGCAGCCCTGGCTGGATGGAGCTCCCAAAAATAGGGAAAAGATGAACAGACACCATAACAAATCCTAAAATATCATGGACCAGGCCCTGAGAACTCTAAGAAATACATATCAGGAGAAAGAAAATTCACCCATAATTTGACTGGCATCATTAGGTTAAAAATTAAATATTATTATAATTATTACTGCTATGATTAATATTCATTATACTATTATTACTGAAATTATAATTATTAGTGGTATTATTATTATTTTCATGTACTAAAGAATGTATTATCAGTCCTTGAAATAACAATCAACTCGACAGCACCAGCTCCTGACCTTCCTGCTGACCAATTCAGGGAAAGGAAGAAGGAGACATTTCACAAGAACGAGACAAGGAATGGAATCAGATTATCTTTCAAAAGGAGGATAAGTTTGTGGAAAATTAAATGACTTAAACTGCTCTTTCCAAATAAATGATAACTGAATAGCCGTGAAACATAAAACAAAGGAAATAAGAAAGCAGCTCATACTCTGGTCCAAATGTTCAGTGGATGGGAATGGGACACGTTTTTGTGGTTCCCTGGCAGACCATGGGTTAAACGAATGCTGTTCCTCCTCTGATGTGCTGCAGCAACTCTCATCTTTTTCCCATGCAGGACACCTTGCTGAGTGCAGCTCATTCAGCAGGTGAGCAAGGGGATGCAGGTGGCAGCCAGGCCTGATCCAGAAACGGCTACAAAAGGACAGGCAGTGAGGGCACTGAGAATAATCCCAAAATCAAAGACCCAGGAATCAAAAACAGAACGAATGAGTGAATCTGTTTGAAGATAGGGCCAGGAACTTGTACATGAGGGCACAGTGGGAGATATCTTCAGTTTCAGAAAATGTTAATAATTGAGACAGACTGCTGCTCAGCCAAGATCCTGCTCAATTCCTGAACTTCGAGAAGGAGAAACACTTAAGAGAGCCGTGAAAATCAGATGTTATACTAAAGGAGGGGTGCATACTAAGGGGGACATGCAGTAGGCAGATCGGAAGTCTGAACATTCCAAATACCTTTCCTTTTTTTGGGGAAAGGGAGAGGAAGACAAAGCCGGGAAAATGAGGATAAAAAGGAGGCTGCGTTACATAGACCGCATGGAAAATGCCACAGGGCTTCCCCAGTTGTTCTCGAATAAAGTCACTTTAACTTTTACAGAACTCCTCTGTCTCCTTTGGGCACACAAAACTCTGGCCATGAGAATTTTCCCACACAACCCCGGGACCTCCCTCAAACAACCCTTGCCCGCCTCGGGCTCCTGCTGGGGCTCCAGGTGGGTCGCGGCTCCATTCCAGACTCACCCCCAGCTCCCACCGCCCTCAGCTCCCGCTCACCCCGAGCTCCCGCCGGATCAGGGCAGCAGCGGTTCCTTGGCCCGATGCCCGGGCCAGGCCCAGCGCGGGAGCTGCTCCTCAGGTGAGGTTTGTGAGAAATGGCCGAGCTCGGGGAAAGGGAGGGGAGTTCGTTACCATTGCAGAGCCCGCCCCTCGCTGCGATTGGCTGATTCTGCCGTCACTCTTCGTTCTCCCGTGCTGATTGGACAAGGCCGGCAGAAGCCCGGCCCGGTGCCACCGCCAGAGCACCCCTGGAGCAGCAAAGGCGCCACTGGCTCAACGTCTGTGTGGGCTCGAGAGCGGCCGCGGAGCTCGGAGGAGGCCAGAACGAAGCATGCCGGGGACGCGGCAGCCACCTCTGTGCTACCCACAGGAACCTGGACGAGCCAGCGCTGCTCCAGCAGTACCTCCTGCCCAGGGGGAACACGGGCCGGGCACGGCACAACAAACCCGCCAGAGTCCCCTGCCGCCCCCTCCGCCCGCACGAGCGCGGCTCCCACCTGCGCTGGGGCCGCCTCTGAGCTCCGCCGTCACCTCACCAGGCTCCGGCCGCTACCACCGGTCCCGGGCCCGCACAGACGTTCCCAAAATGGAGCCTTTGGCCCCGGGGCCAGGCTTGTCCCTGCTCTGCCCAATCAGCGCGCAAGATTGAGGAGTGATGGCAGAATCAGCCAATGGCAGCGAGGGGCGGGCTCTGCAGTTGGCTCAGCAGCCTCGGCCCGCGATCTCAGGGCCCCCCAGGCTGTGTGAGGGGAAAGCCGGAGGTGAGGAACAGCCCTGGAACGGGCCTGGGCCCGAGGCGGGATTGGCCTGGAAACACAAACAAAGTTCTCCGCAGCTCCTGGCACGCCTTTCCCAGCCCTGCGTGTTCGCTGGCTCCGGCTCAGCGGGAAGCCCTGGAGCCTCACTTCTCCTACCCCCTAATTAGGAGCATCAGTGCATGGTTTGATTTCCTCCAAAATGGGAAAACTGCCCCAAACCCCTGTGCACTGGGAGGGAGATTTCTATGTGTTAATGACACTGCACGTATCAGTGTGCACAAGCTCTCTGAGTACAACAGCTCTTGTGCTTGTGGCCGTGTGTGCATTGGTGGAGACTGTGCGTGGGTGGGTGTCTGTGTAGCACGGATGTGCTGGGGTGCGCCGGTGTCTTTGGAGGGCAGTTTGTTCTCTAAATAAATTTCATAGTCATGTCCAAAGCTTTGATTTATACTGACTTTTAAATCTAACATGTCAAACAAGGGTTTTTCAAATGCACCAAGGATCAAGTGGCATTATTATGTGCATCCACTGCTGCTCTCGCCCCCGTCCCCTGGAAACTGCTGCCATCAGGACGAGAGGCTGTGCCAGGTGCAAACCTCTCTAGAACTGTAATGCTCCCTGAGCCAGTTCCCTTGTGCCAGCAGTGGTGGGCAACTGCCTTAGGGTGAAGCATGTGGGGCAGCACTGGGGTGGAAATAGCCATGAAGAATAGAACTGCCTGCTAATATGCATTCTCCATCAGACTTGGCACAGGCCAGGTGGGGCTGTTGAAGGGTGAGTGGGCCTTACTGACCACCCCTTGGCTCTCCAGCTCACGGATCATCTTGTGGATGGGGATCACGGCATCTTGATTCGTCTGATACTGCCAGTGGTGCACTGTCAAGGTGGCCATTGGTACTTGTTGCTCTGTCACTTTCAGGAGTCCCACTGCAGATGGATTTTCTGACAGTCCAGGCAAGGTGTTCAACTGCTCAGTGCCCTCTGCCTCTACAGCAGCTATTCCAAAAGCCCACCTGAGTCCCTTTGGGTCTTTTAGTAGCTGTTCCAGAGGAAGTCTTTGCCCAAAATACATGGAGCCTCTGGGCCAGTCACAGTTGCATGTTTCTGCCACTCCTTGCCAGTCAGGCTCACTTTGGTTCCAACAGAGTCAATTCCTACGATTCCCCCATCATCCCAGCAGTGGAAACAGGTTCTGCCACCACGTCCTGATGGCATTAGGGTACACTGCACACCAATATCAACTAATGCCTCTATTTCTATGGCTCTGATGAGCCAGGCCATTGATCCACATCGTTTTTCCTGTGCCTCTTCCTGTCTAGATACAGGGCCCCTCTAGCCCTGGTTATTATTTCCTTCCTGGGCATACATACTAGAGGTTCCTTCAAAGGGATTCAACAGATCATCTTCCCTTCTGTAATACACAGCACCTTGGATATGGGAGGCTGAGGCTCCTTCACTTTAGTGGAACTCCCTGAGTTGGTGCACTCGTGCTGCCAGGACAGAAGTGGGCTTCCCATCCCACCTTCTCATGTCTTCCCCATGGTCATGCAGACAGAACACAGGTCAGCCTGTGGGGTGCATCCTCTCTCCCTAGCTGGGGGACGTTGGGCTCTGACTTTGGGGCCTGTGACTTTCACAGGTGCCATATGGGAACTGTTCCTCCTCACCTCCTCCCTCATCTCCTCTTGGAGGCTCTTAATCCCAGCAGAGACATGAGCCTGCATGGGGCCATTGATCGTACTCTCATAGTTCCTCAGCTTATTGGCGACAGCACCCACTGTCTCTCAGCTGTTATCAGCATTAATCCTTGCAATAAAAGTGGTATATTGAGATGGCCCCAGGTTTGCCAGATTCCACAACATCTGCCCTGTGCACCTGACCTTGTCAGGGTCATTGTCATGCTGTCCATCCCTCCCAAAGAGTACCTCCAATACTGCCACTTCTCTCAGCTGCTGGATCCCTTCCTCAAGGGTCTTCCAGCGCATTCTATGATAGTGCTCCTGCATTTCTCTCTGTGGACAAACCTCTCTCTCACACTCATTAAAAGCCGCTCCCAGAGGGAAAGGGGGCCTGGCTCCCTTACAAATACCTGATCCACACCTGAGTCCTGGGTTAAAGGTCCCAAATTTCTTGCCTCAGTTTCATCCAGTTGCACACCTGTATCCATAAGGTTCAAGACTGAAGTAACCAAGTTGCAAAAGCCTCACTGCACTGTCTTGCAATGTCTTTTTGCAGATTACAAAGATTTTCATAAGACAGGGACTCGATGACAATCTCAACCTCTGGTTCTCCTGCTGTTTGTGGTGGCCCTCCTTGCTGATCCTTATTATCTAGGTGCTTTGTTTTCATCTTAAAATTTTTAGTTTCCATAGGGGCAACTGCTGCTGGCTGTGAGTGCCTTTCAGTTCAGTTGGAACCTGACAGATGTAATGTTTGGAATCCACTGCAGCACCATCAGACTCTCCCTTTCTAAGGCAGGGGGAGGGTTTCTCACCAGCTGGGGAAAGGCACTCCTTCAGTATCTGGCCTATCTCCTTCACTAGAACCCCCACCCACTCTGGGTGGTTCCTTTCTGAGGTGGGCTGTGGGGCAGGGTCAGGCTCTGGGGCAGCATCCCTAGTCTCTGGGGTAGGTATCAGAGGGGTTATCCAAGCCAATATCCCCTTATCTCTGAATGTGAAATAGAATAGGTTGAACAGGCATATCAGCAACACCAGCCACTGTATGATATCATTAGCATTTAGAGGAGATTTGAACCCTTCAAAAACTGGTGGGGTGGACCTAAAAAAGTGGGTGAAGGGTTGGGAGAAAATTGCCCCTCCTGTCACTTCCTTACAGTAAGTACCATTACTAAAGTAACCCCAAAAACATACAGTTAGAGTGTGATAGCTCTGAATCCATGTAGCCGCCTTCCAGAAGGAGTTAAAAATCCATTAATACCTCACCTTATCAACCCAAAAAATGAACTGGATAACAGCTACAGTAGCCTTAGTTATAGGACCCATCTTTAGATACAGGGCTGCAAAAGGGAGAGATACAGCTGTGACCATGTGCAACCTGAACCAGGGTAAGCTGGACCACATGGTGCCACCTAACACAAAAACTTAGGTCCCTCAAGAACCATTATTCCTTTTCAGCCTTTCCTCACAATGCCCTCAGATGCCACCGTTGGGCACCAAAATCTCTCCTGGTTTGAAAAAAAAACAGGTGAGTGCTAGGGAAAGCAGGGCCTTCCCTCGAAATGGAGAAAGTAAATCCTTCCCTCTGAATTAGTATAATTTTGAAATTAAGCAGCTCTCAGGCAAAGATATGGAGATAGGAATAACAGCTCTTTACTAGTATGTATAACAAGGCAAACAAAACAACCACTATGGAATTCACAACAGACAGAGCAGTAACCCAGTTCCAGTCCTTCTCGGCCTCAGGCACTTTTCCCCTGTGGTGCAGTTCCTGTCACAGTGTGCAGGGAGCTCTGGCAGATTCCCGGTGCACAGGGCAGATGCGACGATCCTGCGCAGCTGCAGGGGTGCTGGGGGTGATGGTGGCTGTGTCCCAGATGGGAAGGGGATGGAGGAGAGGCGGGACACTCGGCAAACAGCAAGCTGAAGCGGGAGGGCATCCAAGCAGGGGTGAGGGGTCCAAAACAGAGAGGCAGCTCCCGGCTTTGGGATGGTGGGGGTGGGTAGCAACGACCTTTTTCCTCCAAAGCCAAAAACGAGTGAGAGCCAGCAACTGCCCCCCACCCTCCTTGACCTGTTTCTAATCTCACGGTGTTCCCCATTTCCCTCCCCTACCCTCCCCCCATCCTCCAAGAGAAACTCAAAAAAAACAGGGAGGCTCCCCCTCCAGTGCTAGTACCTAACCATCAGTGCTTTTTAGCATTTCAATGGGGAAAAAATTCCAGAGGCAGAGAGGGAAGGAAAAACCAGCCCCCGGCAGATGCTTATACAATTCTTCACTGATTTGAGGTTTATCATCTGTTGCAGACACTGGGATGACGGTGCAATGTTTTAGTGCTTGGTAATAATTTAATTTCACATGTGTTATTAATTATGTCTGTTATTGGAAATGTTTGGGATTGTTGCATCTGAACTATCACCTATTGCGGTAAGGTTTTGGTTTTACCATATATATTGTTTTGTTTTGTTTTGTTGTTCCCGTCATGTTCATGACAATACTCATGCATGCTGTTTTTAAAACAAAGAATTAGCTTCATAAATATTCATATATTTACATTTTTAAAATTGCAATATTTATACAAAACACTTAAAATATTTCTATATAACGCTCCTCAATTGAATGTACAATGACAAAGTCTAATTAATTCATTAACTTAAGGAGAAGGTATGCATGTATTTTTACCATCAACTAGTTCAAAGTAATCACCTGTTTATTCAGCCAAACATCAATTGCCTCCAAGAGAATGAGGCCCAGTGAGAAGAAAAATAAGCTAATCACCATGCAGCCTTTGTGGTCAGAACCAAAACAGAAGTAGGACTGCCAAGACACAGCTGTGTCTGGAAATTTAGAGGCAAATTGCCAACAAAAGCCTTAGGGCATCATCATGGTATAATGCTCCTCCTAACCTTCTTCAGTTATTCCCTGTTCCAGGATCCAAGAGCCCATTCAGTGATGTCAAAGATCAACATTCCCAGCTATGGACTATTTGGACTTTAAAACAATGGTCATTTATTTCCATTTCCCTAGAAGACATTGGACGTTATTCGTTTTTTTTTTCTTTTATGCTGTGAAACCTTGTGTCAATGACATGATAGAATTTGCTGTTTTGTTGATTTAAATTGGTCTTTTATGTATATTATCCCATATCTAATAGATAACCAGTGATAACCTTAATGAGATAACACCCTCATGAAAGCGAGCTAAGTAACTTGCTTTCCCTTGTGAAAACAATCTTAAGCATGAAAACAATTAACACAAAAAGCTATTCTCATAAAAGAATCATTTGCACCTGCAGTAAACAAGAAATCTGTCTCATGAGAATCAGTGAACAAAATACATAAACTAACCAAGTACAGAGAAATTCGATTGACAAGTAAAATACCTTTTACTAACCGATGGAGTAATTGGCAAGAAAACTATTAAACAAATAAGAGTTACACACGAGGTCTGTAAAAACTGTAAAAAATAAGTTGTGTAAATAAAGAATTGGCTTTTCCTGCATGAAGAAGATGGAGTCATGGCTGTTTTATTACATGTAAGGAAAATTAATCCACAAACACCAGAGGTTTATGTCCAAAAAGGAGACAGAGGAGTCCTTTTTGCTTTATTCGAATAAAGGGAGAGGCCATGGGGCATTCCCCTGGGATCTCTCAGATTTTTGGAGGACGCAGCCTCCTTTTATCCTAATTTCCCGGCCGCTTTTCCCTCTCTCTTTCCCCATAGGCTGAGGTACTTGAGAGGCACAGACTTCCCGGAACGCCTAAGATTCCCCTCTAATGTATAACCCTTCCTTTTAATTTTTAATTCTTATAGAATTCATAGTTTTCCCCCCCCCCCATTGCTTCTTTCATCTTCTGTTACCCAATTTCATTTACTAGCAAACTTACAGTTTGTTTGTAAAGGCAAATCTCTTTTCCCATTCATTAATCAGTGTAATCCCTCCCATTGTTTCACTTATCTTTAGGTGCTAACTGTATCTACCAGCAATCTACAGCTTGTTTGTAAAGACTAATGCTACATTCCTCTCAATCCCTCCTCTTTTATTTTTAATAATTGTCTTTACAAACTTTAGCTATCATTGACTTAATTTATTGTTCCTGTCCTTTTTGGTTTTGCAATTATTTGCAATGACATCAATTTCTGTCCTTTTGTAGCTATCTCTGGGTCAGTAGGCATGGTTATTACCTGCATCCCTTTGATCACATGTTGAATAAGTTGTACTAAGCAAAGGATCATGCATGATAAAAATATTAGAGTTGTTACAGCACATAAGAGGAAAAAAAAGCAGTTGTTTAACCCACAGTCCACCAGGTAACCACGAAAACATGTCCCATTCCTATCCTTTCCATGTTTGGACCGGTACATGAGCCAACTTTCTTATTCCTCTTGCTATTTGTTTCACCACCTTTGCATTGTGATCTATTTGCAAACAGCAGTTTGAGTCATTTAATTTGCCACACACACCCCCTTCTTCTGCTAATAAATAGTCTAATACCATCCGGTGTTGAAATATTGCATTCCTCATCTGAGTAGATTGATCAGCAAGAAGGTCAAGAGCTGTAGCTGTCTGGTTACTTACTATTTCAAAGACAGCTTGTGACCTAATTATCCAATTTAAATTATAAATGGGTTATCTGGCACCTGATATTAATTCATTAGGATTCCAAGTGGCTGGTCCATAGTGTTGTATGATTCGTTCAGGTGGCCATTCATCATCACCCCACTTTTGGGTGCTCCCCCCAGCCAGGGACACATCAATCGACCGCTTTTCCCTAATTAGATCATCATATACCTTGATTCCTAACTGGTTTCCCTGGACTTGTGGTAGCAGAAAGAACAGTGGTCTGATGTACCCCACATAACATATCCCTGACCAGTCTGGGGGTAACCTGCGATAGGCATGTTGGCCACAAATCCAGTAATGCCCCTTTAAAGCCCAGATCCCGTTGGCAAAGGGACCTTCCCAATTTTCATGATCCACTGGGTGATCAAAATACAGCTTGCTTCCTGGGCCTAGTGGTCCCCCAACAATAGTTGCCCCACCATGGGAATCACAGTATTTGCACTTCCATGCTCCCACATGAGGTTTCCAGCTGCAGTTACACCCCAGATCTGTTTTATTAGATTTGGACCAGAACCTGCTAAAAAGAGTTCGAGTTCCGTTCTGGTGTTGCCACTTCCACTGATATTTGCAAACAACATGTGTCTTACTTGTGGAATTATCTTGGGGGCAGCTTAAAAATAAGGAGTCAAAAAAACTTATCCCTCCCCACTGCTTTACAGCCTTCCAAATCTTTCCAGTAATTATGGTAGGAACACTTTACCCAGTTACCATTTGAGAGTTTAACATGAGTTTGATTCCATCTGCCTTGATATCTGGAACAATCATAAGGAAGGCAGTTGGGGGTCCAACAATCTAAACCCAAAGATAAAGTCCAATTACAAACACTTTTTCCCACGTACCTGCTTCCTGTTCTGTGTAGACAATAAGTGCCTCTTTCAGAAGAATGGAGCCGCCATGGACTTCCTTCTTCATCCCAAAATCCTGTTCCATTATGGACCTCACTCAGGGTGCTAACCCACCATTTAGGTTCGACTGGGCTGGCCACCCATGGCCAGTTTTCAGATCCCCCTGGCCCTCCACAGACCCAGCAATTGCTAAGGTTAAAGGTTTTTGCTACTTCTTCTCCTAAGGTTAAAAACTTATTTTCCCATTCTTGGCCCCACCCTAACTGACAATATAAAGGTAAGATCATTAAGAGAAGCATTCTAATGGTGTCATGTAATTTCCTAACCTAATTTTCACTTTCATGTTGTCTTCCGCACCTGTGGTGAGTGAAGGCACAGAAACAGCTTAACATAAAAAAACAGTGACAGCAAAAGGCTGGCCCCCAGTGACTGGAGATCCGAGAGGAGGGATGCCCACACAAACTGTTTCAGCAGGCAGTCCCTGGGTGGGCACACGAGGCTTCCCCCGATGTCAACACACTTGCTACTGCTCCAGTCCGCCCCTGCAGAGTGTCAGTCGTGGCTTCCCGTCCTTCTCCTCCAGCTGAGATGTCCAAATCTCTGGGGCCTCAGAGACCTTGACCCGAGTGTGATGGGTCCACCCGTGTCCAGCTGTCTTGACGGCTGTTTCTGTGGTCAGCAACACCTGGAAATGTCCACGCCACTTCACCACCAGCGGTGCTTCTTTCCACTCCTTAACTAGGACCCAGTCTCCCGGCTGGATGTTGTGAACAGCAAAGTCCAAAGGCAGGGTCTGTGCCAGCTGAGCCTCCTGTCAAAGAGATTTCACAACAGACAGTATCCAAGCCACACAATGTTTTAAATACTTATTACTTATCTCTACCCCCCACTAGGCTGAGAATTGCAGGGGTAAGGAATTCCAAACATCAATTGAATATCTCTTCTGGGCCTGGCCCTTATTCCTCCCAAAGCCAGGGCTAGGAGCCATACCTACGGCAACTTAGTTTCTATTACCAGCTTCAGAAGGTGTTTCTTTATTTCTGCATTCATTCTTTCAACCCGACCCGAACTCTGGGGGTACCAGGGGGTATGGAGGTTCCAGAATTTTTCCTATAATATGAGTTCCCCTATCTGAGTCTATTGCTTCCACAATCCCATATCTTGGAATTATTTGTTCCAAAAATACTTTAACAACTGATCCTGTAGTTGCTGAAACATTAGGGAATGCTTTTGGCCACCCTGTTATTTGACATACTATTACCAGAAGATATTTAAATTCTGCCACTCGGGGCATTTTAGTAAAATCCACCTGACATCTCTGGAAAGAACTACAGCCCAAGGCCTCCCTCCCCTAGCAAGTTTCTTTGTAACTTTGTTATTGGTTTTAGCACAAATCAAACAACCCTTAGTAGCTCGCTTGGCCAGGCTGAAAAGACCCACAGCATACATTTCGAGGAAGGCTTCTCCCATTGCCTCCTCCGAGTACCCTGCGTGGTGCCCCCTTAATGTGGATTGTTGCCACCCTTTTTGGTAAATTCATCACCTCCAATAGGAGAGAGAAAAGTTCTCACGGGCTAACGTCTTTTCCCCTGCAGGTTAATAAACCTCATTTTCCCATAGTTTCCCAAATGCATGTCTCACCCCATATGCATATTTAGACTCAGTAAAAACATTCACTGTCTAGTCCCGGTATAGCTCACAGGCTCTGATAAGCGCATACAGCTCAGCTGTCTGAGCTGACCAGGTGGGGGTAACATCCCCCTTCTTTTAATTGTTTCCCATTCACGATAGAGTATCCTTTAAACCGCCTCCCTTCTATCACCTTTGAAGGCCCATCAATGAACACATTCTCTCCCTCAGGCCAGGCAGTATCTCGTAAATTGTCCCTAATCTACACGCTGGATGGTTTAGTCACAACAGAAAAATCCCTGATCCATGCTCTGCCGTACCCCACTAACCCCAAAAACCGCCGTAACTCTCTGTTAGTCTGGGGTAATGGTATTTGCAAAATCCTTTTTATTCTTTCTGGATCAATACACAATAACCTTTCAGTCAGAATATGTCCCAAACATTTGACTTTCCTTTCTACGAACTACACTTTTTTTTTTTTCTTTCAACAACAACTTATCTCCTGAGAGTTGAGTAAACAATATTTTCTGCAAAGCTTGTCCAAACAAAACTGGTGACTCTGTATATCTCTGGGGAAGAACTGTCCATTTCAATTGTTGTTTTATCATCTTCCCTCTTTCCTCCTGTTCCCATTCAAAGGCAAAATACTGTTTACTGTCTTCTGTAATCGGACACCCCCAGAAAGCATCCTTCAAATCCAGTACAGAATAATACCGATGTGAGGAAGTGATCTGATTCAAGATTGTATATGGATCCGGAACTGTGGGATGCCTTGGTTTAACAATTTCATTTATTATTCTTAAATCCTGCACCATTCTGTATGTTCCATCTGGTTTCTTAACCGGCAGGATGGGGGTGTTATAAGGAGACATACATGGCTCCAAAAGACCTGCTTTCAGCAGGGACTCAATAACAGGCTGTAACCCCTTATTTCCCTCACTTGGAAGAGGATATTGCTTTTTAGACAATGCTTGTCCTGGTTGCTTCAAAGTAATTTGGAGAGGTTCTATATCTAGTTTTCCATATTTCCCGGGGGTGCCCACACTTCCGGATTTATTTCAGTATAAACTTTCTCAGACATTTTATACAAAGATATTACAGTTTCGGACTCTGTGTTACTTCTTACTTTTTTACTCTTGTTACTTTTCACAATGCTAATTTGCATTTCCATTCTAGGTATCAAATCTCTTCCCAGTAAATTACAATCACAATGAGGAGCCATCAGAAACTCATGCTTTTCAAACCCCTCTGACACATTTAGCAAACTCCCATGGCTTTCCCTGTATTACTTTTATTTTCCAGCAAAACTCACAAAATCCTTAAAAGAGAATCCTACTCTTTTCACGTACAATCTGCATTTCCTATGTATTCCTTTATCCTTGTTCCCCTTCTCTTTATCACACACCGTATACCAGAGCCAGCCCTTGTCCTGTCACAGACCAAACACAGCTCCTGCCCCTCATCGGTGCTCCCAGCGAGCACCGCCCGCAGCAGACAGGCGGCTGGGCACCCCGAGCACCCCGGGCATCACAGGCGGCTGGGCACCCCGCAGCCTCACAGGGGCCGGTGGTCACTGCCGGCCCTGCCCGGGGTGGCGGGGTCAGGCACAGCCCGGCGCTGAGCCCTGGCAGCCCCACAGCCCCCAGCCCACGATCCCCGTCCTGCACATCCCGTGCCTGGACCTGCCGTTCATTACCTCACTCACTATGTCTCCACACTTTCTTCAACCAATTCTGTTCCAACGCACAAACACTCTCCATCCACCCGCGGCTGTCGAGACCCCCTCTCGACTCCCCTTTTGTCCCCCCAGGCGTGGGTTGTCGAGACCCTCTCGACTTCCCTTTTTGCCCCCCAGGGCATGGATTGTCGAGACCCCTTCTCGACTCCCCTCTTTGCCCCCCCAGGGCATCTATATAACATGGCCACAAAAGTTCATTTGCCAACTTATACTCTGGCCACACAAAATAACAATATTTTACCATGATTTCCATAGTTACCTCTGGGTGAATATACAATCTGTCCCAAGACCTCAGCATTCTCCCCAAGGGACTCTCCGGGGGCCCTTCCCCGGCTTCACCCTTCCAACCCTCCATGGGTGTCCTGTTTCACCTGTGCTACCCACCATGGGTGCCCTCTCAGGTGTACCTCTGCAACCCTCCATGGGTGTCCTGTTTCACCTGTGCTACCCACCATGGGTGCCCTCTCAGGTGTACCTCTGCAACCCTCCATGGGTGTCCTGTTTCACCTGTGCTACCCTCCATGGGTGCCCTCTCAGGTGTACCTCTGCAACCCTCCATGGGTGTCCTGTTTCACCTGTGCTACCCACCATGGGTGCCCTCCCAGGTTTGCTCCCTGAGGATCCCATTTTACTCACCGGTGAGATTTTCAGTGGTCCTTCCCTGTGGACTCTTCACGGACCCCTGGTCCGCCACTCGTCTGTCTCCTGGACAGTCTCGGGAACCCAATCGATCGCCCGGTGCCAGCCGGCACCCAGGGGAGCTGATCACCGAAACTGGGTGAGGCGCGCCTTCAGCTCCACCCGCTGCCTGCTGCCCCGGACGGTGGAAATATCCCGGACAAGAGCCCCCAAATTGTAAGGAAAATTAATCCACAAACACCAGAGGTCTATGTCCAAAAAGGAGACAGAGGAGTCCTTTTTGCTTTATTCGAATAAAGGGAGAGGCCATGGGGCATTCCCCTGGGATCTCTCAGATTTTTGGAGGACGCAGCCTCCTTTTATCCTAATTTCCCGGCCGCTTTTCCCTCTCTCTTTCCCCATAGGCTGAGGTACTTGAGAGGCACAGACTTCCCGGAACGCCTAAGATTCCCCTCTAATGTATAACTTTTCCCTTTAATTTTTAATTCTTATAGAATTCATAATTTCCCCCCCATTGCTTCTTTATCTTCAGTAACCCAATTTCATTGATTAGCAGACCTACAGTTTGTTTGTGAAGGAAATCTTTTTCCATTCATCAATCAATGTAATCCCTCCATTGTTTCTTTTATCTCTAGGTGCTAATTGTTTCTACCAATAATCTACAACTTGTTTGTAAAGACTAATGCTACATTCCTCTCAGCAAGGATGCGGCACCTGTGTGAGCTGGGGAGAGGCCAGGGCTGCAGAGGGGGATGTTGTTGGCAGGTGCATGAGGACACTCTGGGACGCTGCCCTGGGGTGTCCAGCACAGTGGGGATGGATCAGCCCCTGCTCTGCTGCTCCTTGCCAGGGTCTCCCCCTTGCAGGGACCTTGCAGAGCCCCAGCCATGCTGTTTGCCCCCAGCCTGCCCACGGCCAGCCTGGGGCTGCTCACGGGGATATTCTCTGCTCAGCATTGGCCTGGCCAAGTGTTCTGGAGAGAGCCTGGCCAAGGAGCCTCAAGCCCCCAGGTCCTGCCCTGAGGTGTCAGTGCTGCCCCAGCAGTGCCCATGGCCTGTCCATGCTGCAGCCCCGGCACTGCCACCCCCAGGGCTGTGCCCGGCCCTGAGAGCACTCAGGCCCTGCAGCAACACGAGGGGCAGGAGGGCAGCGGGGCAGTGGCACGGGAGCAGCACTGGCAACACCAAGTGCTGCTGCTGTTGGGCACAGCTGCTGTGCCAGCACTGATCTGCCCCAGCTCTGCACACAGACATTGCTGCTGCAGCTCCAGAGAAGGGAACAAAAGTGGTATCTCTGGAGAAAATGTTTCTAGGAGATCCTTCAGTATGTTTAAAGCCACCAACTGTGCAGTCACTCATTTAAACAGTCTGTGGGTCACAGGGAAAGTAGAGAGAAATCAAATGTGAAACGGCAGAAAAAATGACATTTCTTTGTGGACAATATGAAAAAAGATAAAAGAATCCCACAACCAAACCAACAAGAAGTATCAAAGATGACTTTTATTGCAAGTGATTTGCAGAAATTGGCCAGTACTTTAATGTTCCTGAAACCATACAGTCATCAGTGTCCACACTGCAGCTTTGAGCTCCTTGTTCCTCAGGCTGTAGATGAGGGGATTCAGGGCTGGAGGCACCACTGAGTACAGTACTGACAGTGCCAGATCCAGGGATGGAGAGGAGATGGAGGGGGGGCTTCAAGTAGGCAAAAACTGCAGTGCTGATAAACAGGGAGACCACAGCCAGGTGAGGGAGGCAGGTGGAAAAGGCTTTGTGCCGTCCCTGCTCAGAGGGGATCCTCAGCACAGCCCTGAAGATCTGCACATAGGAGAAAAAAATGAACACAAAACAACCAAATCCTAAACAGGCACTACCGGCAAGAAGCCAAAGTTCCCTGAGGTTGGACTGTGAGCAGGAGAGTTTGAGAATCTGTGGGATTTCACAGAAGAACTGGCCCAGGGCATTGCCATGGCACAGGGGCAGGGAAAATGTACTGGCCGTGTGCAGCAGAGCATTGAGAAAGCCACTGGCCCAGGCAGCTGCTGCCATGTGGGCACAAGCTCTGCTGCCCAGGAGGGTCCCGTAGTGCAGGGGTTTGCAGATGGACACGTAGCGGTCATGGCACATTATGGTCAGGAGGGAAAGCTCTGCTGAGATGAAGAACATAAAGAAAAAGAGCTGTGTTGCACATCCTGCATAGGAGATGTTCCTGGTGTCCCAGAGGGAATTGTGCATGGCTTTGGGCACAGTGGTGCAGATGCAGCCCAGGTCAGTGAGGGCAAGGTTTAGCAGGAAGAAGAACATGGGGCTGTGCAGGTGGTGGCTGCAGGCTACGGCGCTGATGATGAGGCCATTGGCCAGGAGGGCAGCCAGGGAGATGCCCAGGAAGAGGCAGAAGTGCAGGAGCTGCAGCTGCCGTGTGTGTGCCAATGGCAGCAGAAGGAAGTGACTGATGGAGCTGCTGTTGGACATTTGCTATGGCTGGATATTCCAACCTGATGAAGAAGGAAAGAAAGTGACAATTGAGGGGAGATTTCTCATAGGACAGTCAAGGTCCTTTCTCACTGACCCTTTCCTGCCACTAAACACCTCCTCCTTGTGTGTCTCAGAGACCTTCCTTCACCTACTTGCTGGAGCCCTGATTGCTGCTGGACAATGTGTGAGGAGACAGACCTTGACATCTGTGGCAACTTAAAGTCAGCCCTGACCCCCCAGTCAGTGCAAGGGAATACAGAGGGCATGGGGCCAGTGCTGGTTTTTGACCTTATATGGAGAATCTTATCCTAAGGCACAGGAGCTGCATGGGTGAAGGGATGGGGATAACAGAAGGCAGAATGAGAGACTGAGCTGCACAGAGGGGAGAATAGAGTCCAATGAGGCATAGGATTGTCTGAGGCATAGGATTGTCTGAGGCCTAGTGCAGACTGAGGGGATCTGTTCTGTCCCTGCGACCTATTTTAGTTTCCCTGGACCTGCATCTTTCTGAGCTCCACTCTTGTGTTACCCTGAAAAGCCAGGAGACACTGCTGAGACCAGAGGGATCCCTGGCACACAAAGTGCCTCCTGCCTTTCCCTGTGTCAGGGAGACTCGGCTCATTCCCAGCCTCCCAGCCTGCCCTGGCCAGAGCTCTCAGGGCACAGGGAGCTGGGACACCTCATTACTGTGCTCAGCTTGCACAGGAGGAGCCCAAAGGCCTGACCTGAGCCTGCAGCTGGAACTGCCATTCCCAGAGAGCCCATCAGCAAGGCCAGGAGCACCTGCGCAAGGCAAGGAGAGAGAGAGCCAGCCCTGAGGAAAAGCCTTTCCCTGGCCAGCCCTGCACAGCCCCTCCCAGGCAGCACCAGGGCAGGACAGTGGCCCTCAGGCCCTGGTCAGCAGGGAATGGCACATGGCAGGAGAGATGCCCTTCATGTCTGGTGCTGTTCTGCCATCCCAGGAGGGCACTGAGGGTCCTGAGCCCCGGGGCTGAGGGCTGTGCTGGCTGGGAGGGGACACCAGAGCTGTGCTGCTCAGGGCAGTGTCTGCCCTGCAGGGCAGGGCTGGCAGGTGCCACATCTGCCCTGCAGCAGGGCTTCCCTCAGCACTGCCTCCCTCCCTCCCTGCCCATGGCTCTGCTGCTGCAGCTGTCCCAGCCTGAGCTGTTCCTGTGGCCCCGGGCTCCTTCCCTGCCAGAGCTGCCAGAGCCCAGCCCAGCCCCTGGGCCAGCTCTGCCCTGCAGCTGCTTGGGGCTGCAGGGATTAAAGAACAGCTCCCCAGGCCTGGGCACCATGGAAAGGTGATGCTGGATGGATCTGGAGGCTGGGGAGGTGGAGGCAGCTGCTGAGGGTCCCAGGAAAACTCAGTGTGATGGTTTAGAAGTCTCAGTCCCTGCTCTACCCTGCACAGCTCTGTTTTCATTCCCACAAAGCTGTGCCTGGGAAAAGTGGAAGCACAGATTCAAGAAAGCAGGAAACTCCTGCCCTGAATGAGCTCATGAAAAGTCCCCTCAGAAATATCCTGGGCATGAGCTGGAGCTCTGAGCAGCCCTGGCCCACACAGCACCCTCTGCACACAGCAGGACCTGCCCTGGCAGGAGTCACTCCTGCACCCACAGCTCCCCTCCACCATCCATGAGGAACTCCCAGGCAGGCTTAGAGCTGGCCCTGGCAGGTGGCACATCCCCTGGGCTGGCCAAGAGCCCTGAGGGCTGCAGGAGCTGCTCTGCAGGACAGCCCTGGGCAGCCCTGGCTGCAGCCCCAGCTTCAGCCCCTGCAGCCGTCCCTGGCAGCAGGAGCCATCCTGCCCTGTCCCTCTGACGGTGCCCAGGGCAGCCCCGCTCTGCAGCACATCCTCCTCCTGTGCCTCAGAGAAACTGGGAGAGTCCTCCTGACACATCCCCCAGGCTGTGGGCTGTGCTGGCTCCAGGAGATCCCTCCAGGAGCACAGGGGACATTGCCCTGCACCCACAGACTCACCATGTCCAGGGCTGTGAAGATGTTTCCCCAAGTGAAGTCTCAGCTCAATGTCTTCCCAGTGCTGATTGCCTTTAGCCTGTCTGTGCCTGGCTCCTGTCCCCTCAGTGCCTGCAGGCAGTGCCCTCAGCCCTGCTGGGCTGCAAAAGGAGCTGCTCCTCAGCAGAAATGTCTTTTTGTAGCTTTTTCTGTTTGCCATTATCTCCCTCTGTGCCAGGAGACACAACAGAATGATTTTAATTACCCTCTCAGGAGTTTGTTCTTTTTTAAATTAGATTCAGTCCCTGAGAGAGTGTTTTTCAAAAAAACTAATCAAGAAATCAAAATTAAATTGAAACTTCACAGTTTCTTGAACTTTTAATGGGTCCCAATGAGAGAGAGGACTGAGAAAATGCCCCAAGGTTCCAGTTAGAGCAGAACAATGGAGGCACTGGTGACAGGTAGGAACAAGGAAAGTAAAGGTGTCTCTGATGCTGAGCAAACCTGGATGTGTTTCAGGAATGCAAAGGGCCAAGGTCTGAGCCCCAGACCCTGGCAAGGCACATCCTGTCCCTCCCTCATTGCTCAGGGCTCTTCCCGGGCCACTGGGCTCTGGGGATGTGCAATGCCAAGGGCAGGACCATGGGGTGGCCCCTGCCAGGCTGCTGAGCAGGGACAAGGAGGCAATGAGGCCCCAGCACAGCAAGGCTCACTTGTCCCCTGCTGGCCAAGGGCCCAGGGCCAGCAGCCATGGCCCAAGTGCTGCAGGAGTTGGCTCTGGCAGGGCCTTTCAGCTGCTGCCCATCCCTGTGCCCTCTGCAGCCCAGGCTGTCCTACGGTGTCCATGCCCTGCGCCTCTGTCCCTGCAGGCTGTCGGCATCCCCCAGCTGCCCCACCTGGCTGGCCCCTTCCTTTGCTGACAGCTCTGTGTCCTGCCTGCCTCTGCCTGGCCACACAAAGCCTTGGGCTGCTCCAGACTCCTTCTGGGGGATGTGTTGCATCACAGCCCTGCCCTGGGAAATTCCTTTCTCTTTCTTCCCAATCCAGGCCTCCTCAGCTGCACTTGGAATTAATTTTCTTTCTCTGGCTGTTGCATACTCTGTCAAAAGGATCCACCATCTATGAATCCACCCTTCAAACACTTCCAGGTCTCTCCTCTGTCAAACTCAGTCTTCACCCCACTGAGCACAAAGCTCCTTTGTCCCTATGCAGTGCTAATGTGCGTGAGGCCATGGGCACCTGGACAAGGAGGACAGTTCTTTTCTATAGGAAGGAAACCAGAGAGCCCAGGGTTTTGAAGGCAGATCAGAGGCACACACCAGAGGCAAAGGCAAGCCAGACCTGTCTGTCCTAGCAGCCTTTCTCTGAAAGAAACCCTTGGATATTTCTGGAGTTCTGGAGATGGAATTCCATTTCAGCCATGTGTGCCCGGATCAGAATCACAATTCTTCTCCACACAAAGGAAAGGTCAGAGCCCCAGTGTTAGAAAGGCTGATTAGAGGCAGTCCCAAGGAGGCCAGGGCCAGCAGACCAGTTTGTCTCTGCAGGTTTTGTCTGGGAGCAATCCTTGGATAGATGGAATTTGGGAGGCCAAATTCCAGTTTTGTCCATGGGCATCTGGAAAAGAAGGACAGCTCTTTTCCATGGGAAGAAAAGTACAGAGCCCCAAAGTTTCAAAGGCAGATGATAGCTGGCCCTCAGGAAGCCACGGGAACCTAGACATTCCTAGCAGCTTTTGTCTGGGAGCTATCCTTGGATATAAAGAATTTTAGAGGCAGATTCTCATTTGGCCATGTATGTCTGGACATGAAAAAGTTTTTTCCATGGGAATAAAAGCACAGCCCCCAGTTTTTAAAGGCAGATGCAAGGTTGTCCCTAAGAGAACATGGCCAGACAGAGCTGTCTGTCCTGGCAGGTTTCATATGGGAACAATCCAAGCATATAATCAAATTTGGAGGTATCCCAGTTTTGGCCACTGGGCATATGGAGGAGAAAGAAAGTTTTTTCCCACAGGAAGGAAAGCACAGAACTCCATAATTTCAGGGGCAGATGAGAATCAACCCTCAACATGCCAAGGTCAGCTGGACTAGTTCTGGCCCCAGGAGGCCAAGTCAACCAGGTCTGTTCCATGTTCTTGGATCCTTCGGGCCCTGCAGCTTTACAATTACCCCTTGGTTCCATGAGGCCCCACAGTGTCACAACAGATCTTTGTTTCCATGAGGCCCAGCAATATCACAATGGTCTCCTTGGCTCCACAGTGGCACAATGGTCCCTTGCTTCCATGAGGCCTTGCAGTGTCAAAATGGTTTCCTTGGTTCCATGGGACTGCGCAATGACACAATGGCCCTTTGGTTCTATGAGATCTCAGAGTATCTCATTGGTCTCCATGATTCCTTAAGATCTTGCAGTGCCAGAATGGCCTCTTTGTTCTATTGGGCTCTGCAGGATCACCATGGCCCCTTGGTTCCACAAGGCCTGTCTGTGTCACACTGGCCCCTTGCTTCCATGGGGGCCCAGAGTGTCACAATGGCCCCTTGTGTCCATGACACCTTGCAGTGTCACAGTGGTTGCCCTGGCTCTATGAGGCCTTGTGGTGTCTCAATGGCCCCTTGGTTTCATGCAGACTCAGAGTGCCAGAACGGTCTCCTTGCTTCCATGAGGCCCTGCCAAGCCTCTTGATTCAACGAGGCCTCAAAGTCTTAGAATGGTCTCCAGGATTCCATGAGGTCCCAGAGTGTCATAATGGTCTCATTGGTTCCATGGGGCCCTGTAGCTCCACAATGGCCTTTTCGTGTCACAAGGCCTTGAAGTTCATAATAGTCTCAGCAGGTTCCCCTGCCTGTTCAAATGGCCTCATTGGTTCCATGATGCACAGTAATGTAACAATGGTATCCTTGGTTCCACAGAGTCAGAATGTCCCCATGGCCTCACAGAGCCCCACAGTGTCACTACAATCCCCTGGATTCCATGAGGCCCTGCTGTGCTACAATGACCCCTTGTTACACAAGGCCCTGCAGTGTCACAATGGCCCCTTGGTTCCAATGGGTACTGAAGCACCATGATGGTCTCCATGGTTCCCTGAGACCTTGCCATGTCACAATGGACTTTTGGTTCCATGAGATTTTGTTCTGCCAACAACAATCTCCTGTCTGCATAAAAGCAGCATTCCTCTTTCAAGGCGGCACACAGGCCTCCTTGCTGCATGAACAAAAGGTCCAGTCCTCGCCTGTTTTGGAGGACGACCTCTGAGAGCGAGGAAAGGGATTTTTCTAGGGAAGAAATGGATTTCTCAGTCCTCTGCAAGTCCTTGTCGACAGTCATCTGCAGTTGGGCCAGTCCTTGATGCTGTGTTGCAAGGGCTGAGATGCCTGTGGCAGCGCCAGTAGCTCCTAAACCGAGGAGCATTGCGACGGTGATGCCCGTTATCACTGCTTGCTTGTGGAGCCGGTGGGGTTCCTCAAACAGGTGTTACACTTATTCTTCCTGGCGATACAGGACTCTGGGGACAATTAAAACTTGGACACAAAAGTCAGTAGAATGATAGAATTTGTCAAGGGGTACACATGGGCTTACCTCGGATTGTTGACAGACCCACATTCCCGATGCAGCTGGGATCATCCACTGGAACTTCCCCCCTTTTAGTTTGATGAATTCCTGGCAGACGTTGCCCAATCGCTTTGCCAAGGTTGCATTGCCAAAGCATTTGCCTTGACCCGTAACCTGGCTCAGGGTAATGCCTCGCCGGGGGGTGTCCCATCTGCATTGGCGTGGATTGTTTGACTTTGAAAAGATGAATGGGAGATCGAGGACAACACCTTCGTAAAAAGGGGGTTGTGCATCATAGCATAACCAGCATGATTCTGTGAGGTTCAGGTTGGATTGGTTTAACGATAAAAAGGTAGCATTTAACATGCTTAAGAATGGATTGGAGAGGGTTGGTTTGGCTAAGAGATCGGATGGAGAGAAGGTAGATGCCTACATCTGTGTTTTGTGGCTAGAGCTACGGTTAGCTGCGATCTCCTTCTTGGGTTTACTCATAGCAAGAACCGGATTGGGTCCAACTGATTGGGATATTGAAGGTGGGAATCTGATAATTTGTATATTCACCCAAATGCGGCGAGCAAGATGAATAAACGCAGTCCACGCTTTGCCCGTGGCCCAGCTATCATGGGTCGGTGCAGGATTGTCATTATACAGCCTGTGCAGGTGTGCTGTTTCCTGCCTTGGGGCATGAGTACGTACCCATCCATATCAAATTTTGGTTCGATACAGCCATGGGGAGTATACTTAATTTGCAGGAACTTATCAGGCTGTTGTGGTTTCCATCTGTTGTTTGTCACAATAGTTTCACACCCCCAATATCCACAGTATCCATACTCTGGATAATTACAGTAACTTTCTCCTGGGTTGGAAGCAGGGCACCAACAGGTCTGAAATAATGCTGTGTCATGAAATTTAGGGAACCCTGTGTGCCAAGAAAAAATGTCTTTTAACCTGAACTCAAAAGATGGGGTGTCGGCTGTAACAATTTCTTTGATGACCCTCTCGCTTGGGAGATGGTGTAGAACCCACCTGAACGGCTGGTGAGGGTAATGCTTTGTGTCTGCTTGTCCTCTGCCTACCAACCCTAGAAACAAGATAACACAGAGGTAACGTTGCTGCTTTGACTTTGATGGTGCGAGCTTCTCAGGTGATGCCGGGTTGCTCTATGGTCTCTCTCTCTTTCCTGGCAGTGAGGCGTACGGGTTACAGGGGCGTCCAATGATCCATTCCTGCAAACAAAGTCTCACAATTCTCATTAGCTCCACTCTGAAGGTCTGATTTGAGAGATTTGAGTGGACATCATTTAATATCCCCATCTTTCTTAACGGTTGCATACCCCCGCCCCATAAGCACTAATCTCCAACCTTGTTCCCACTCCCCTAGTTCATTTTTGATCACAACCCAGGGGCCTTTCTCTAGTGCTCGAGTGTCTCTGGGCAAGACTGTTTGTTTCACCCCCTCTAGGAAATTGACTTAACGCTAGCAGCGCAGTTGCTAGTATGCGCACCTGGTCACTCGAGGGCATGGCATTGGTGAAGCCTTCTGTCTTTGCCAGTACTTCCAGTTTGGTTTTCAGAGTCTGATTTGTTCTTTCAACGATGGCTTGTCCGGTGCTGTTGTACGGGATGCCACGTACTAAGGCGATGTTCCATTTCGAGATGAATGCTTGGACCGTCTTTGAGGTGAAGTTCGAGCCATTGTCTGTCTTGATTTGTTTTGGAACTCCAAGCCATGCCATGGTTGTCAGCCAATGTTGGATGGTCGCTTTGGAATCGGTCTTGGAATGCTATGTGTCCACGATCATACTGCTGTATGTATCTACGGTAACTGCGAGCCAAGCTCGGGGTTTTAACAGCTGGCATTGTTTAAAGTCTGTCTGCCATATTTCTGAGGCTTTGAGGCCTCTGGGGTTGACGCCGCTTGACCACAGTGGTGATTTCTGACAGTGAGGGCACGTGGCGACGACGTGCTTTGCGTCCACGGCAGAGATTCCGCACTTCTTCACAAGCGCTTTTGCTCCGATGTGGAGGGATTCATGCAACTGACAGGCTTCTTTCAGCGTCTATACGCCTTTTGCGGCAGTGTCTGCCTTGTCATTGCCAATCTGGTAGAATCCTTTGATCGGGTCATGGCTGTTGACGTGGATGACGGATATGGTGCCTTTCCGTGAATAGAGTGCTTCTTCTAGCATCGTTGCCACCGTGGACACTGACACACCTGGTCCGGACATGGCTAGGCAGAGCTTGGCCACAAATATGGAGTCAGTCATAATGTTAAGGTGTTCTTCTGGGAACAGTCCACACGCTAGCACTACAGCAGCTGCTTCAAGTTGTTGGACTGAAAGAGTAGGGTCGGTTGCCTTGACACATTGCCATTGTTCTCCTGATTGTCACACTGCCACTGCGGTGGAGGTCAGCGACAATGCATCTGTGAAGATGGTTGGTCCCGCCTTCGGTCGGTTGATTATCTTTGGCGGGAGGTCGATGTGGACGACTGTGAGCAGCTGAGTCCAAGGGGGTTTTGCTGCGTAGCGAATCTCTCCTCCGAAGCCTGCAAGGGCCATGGCTAGGTATTCGGATATTGTTATTGACTGCGCGGAGAGCTGTTTGCGGAATGGCAAGTATATCTTGGCAGGTTCAATGCCCAGATGTCTTAGGGTGAGTTTCCTGCCTTTCATGATGAGGCTGCTGAGGCACTCAACTCCTGGGTAAAAGGGACGTGACGGTTTTCCCAAGACCACCCATTGTATTGGTTGGGCTTTGTCAGGGGGTCCTTGGGCTAAGGCTCCCACTCCCCCCTTTTTTGTACAGTGGACATACAGATCGACCGGTGTACTTGAGTCCCATCTGGCGAGTGTGCTTACTGACATATGGTGTTCGATAAAGTTGAGTGAGTTTTTCACTTTCGGTGTCAGGGTTTTCTGCTCCCATGGATTCTTTCCTTTCAAGAGGCCGTTTAGAGGGTCCATGACCTCGGGGGGAATCATGATGATGTTGCAAAGCCACTGTAAAGATCCTACTAGCTGCTGCATGTCATGGAGCGTCTTGATATCTCCGTGGATTTTCATCTGGGGAGGGGTTACGTAGGAGCTTGTGATTTCTACTCCTAGGAAGGTCACACACAGTCCCTTTTTTATTTTTGTGCTCGTTATTTCAAAGCCATTTGTCTTTAAGGTCTTGGAGATGGTTGATACTAACTGGTCTACTTGGCTTGGTGATGGTGCGGCGACCAGAATGTCGTCCATGTATTGTACGATGGCCACCGTCAGATTGCTCTGCCGGACTGGTGCCAGCGCTTGGTCTACTGTGATTTGGCAGATGGTAGAGGAGTTGATCATTCCTTGGGGTAACATTTTCCAATGAAAGCGCAGGTCGGGCCGCTGGCTGTTCAGAAAGACGATGGAAAAGGCGAACCGCTCCTTGTCGTCTTCATGCAGGGGAATAGAAAAGAAGCAGTCTTTGATGTCGAGTACTGTGCAGGGTTGTCCTCTCGGTATCATTGAGTTCATGGGCAGCAAAGTTTGTACTGGGCCCATCGGCTGGATTCTCGTGTTCACTTCCCGCAGGTCATGCAGGAGACGATAGCCTTCACCGGACCATTTAGGTATTACGAAGATTGGGGTGTTCCATGGGCTCGTGGAGGGTTCTATATGATTCTTGTGTAACTCTCAGCTAATTAGCTCAAGGAGAGCAGACATTTGAGGCTTGGATAAAGGCCACTGTTCAATAAACACTGGATCAATTGATTTCCAAGTTAATTTGATGGGCAATGGTGGATATGCGACAGTGGCCCTTACAATAAATTTGTCACCCTAACATCCAGCAGGGCTAGGGCATCTCTCCCCATCAAGGGTGGGCAATCCGACATAACGTATGTCGTAAGGATGATAGTCCTTCCTGGTCCTCTCTCGGTGCAAAGTGTTATTGCTATCTGTTGCACACTTCTTTGGGCTTGGGCTTGCCCTCCAACTCTGCTCACTGTGGGGGCGTCTTCCAGTCTCCACTGTAAGGGCCAGTGTATGTTTGGGATGACAGTAACTTCTGATCCTGTGTCCACCAAAAAGGGAATGCAGATGGTCGAGTCGTCGGAGCTGTTGTGAAGACGACTCACTGCCCACACGATCAGCGGGTGCCTACCCACCTTCATAGCATAGGCTACCCATGGGTCTCGTTTCTTTGCTTTCATGGCCAAAGGCCACCCAGGGGCCTCGTCCCCAGGGAGCTGTTCTTGGTATTCCTGAGATGCCAGCAGGTTTGATTGAGCTGTTGGCTGGGCGACGAAGTTGGCCATTTCTTGAGGGGGTGGTGGGCATGGAAGCCCTGTGCCCCATTGAGGGTTGCTGTAGCTGGGCCGCTTCGTGTTCCAGGAGGGAGAGGGCTGGGTGCGGCCCAGCTGCCCCCTCCCCTTCCCGTTTCCCTGAAGCTTGGATCTGCATTCCTTAGCTAAATGCCCCTTCTTTCCACACGCCCAGCATGGTCCCCTAAGTTTCCCCTGGGGTGGTGGAGCAGCTGCTGGTGGGCGTCCTGACTGAAGGCAGTTTACCGCTACGTGGCCTGCTCGGCCACACTTGAAGCATGCCATCACACTGGTTATTGCAGTGCGAAATGCTGCTTGGATGGGAGCTAGGTGTTCTTCCTTTGCAACATGTCTGATCATAGCTGTGAGATTGGACCCAGGTGGCAGTGACCTTAAAATGTCCTTGGTGGCTGAATTGCATTGCTGGCTTAGGCAGTCTGCTAGCACAGGACCCTTTGCCTCTGAAGATAATGCAGAGGAATCTAGTGCTGCCTGGAGGCAGTCCATGAACTGCGTGAAGCTCTCATTTTCACTTTGCTTTATGGTAGACCATGGCGATGGTTTGGCTATTACTTTAGAAGCAGCACGGATGGCTTCTCGGGCAGCACGGGTTGTTGTCATAACTTCATGGGCCCACAGGCCCTCTGCCTGTGCTTGTGGGGTTATCATGGTCGGGTCTGTCCCCATTAGCCTCTGTATGCTGGAGCCGTGCAGTGGATGGTCTGCTCCTGTCACTAAGGCCAGCTGTTTTACACAATTGTCCTCCCACTCTTGTTTAAATACAATCATCCTTGCCCCGTCAAAAATCAGCCTGCAAGTCTGTTTGATATCAAAGGGAAGCATATCATCGCCTCCAAAAACGCTATCAATGAGTGTGGAAACCATGGCAGAATTAATCCCTCTGTCCGCTATCGCTTTAACAATTGCCTGCACGTCCTTCGGGTTAACCGGCGAGTAAGTAGTTTGATTTCCACCTGCCCCTCCCACGTGTACCGGGAACACCAGTGTGGCTGCCGGAGTCCATTCCATGCAAGCTATTTTTATTTTCCGCCAGTCTGTAAGTGGGGTTCGATCTTTCTCAGATATCCCCTTAACCCACGCAGGAGCGTTGCCACCATTAATCATATAAGCCGCTGCTCCGTTTTTGTTAAAGTCCGAGTCAGTATTGGAATCCTCCTCGGACCACCTCCCGGGCTGTCCGTCCAAGCTCCAGTCAGAGTCCGAGTCGGAAGTCGACTGACTGGACGTTTCCAGGCTGCAGAGCTTTTTCCTTGGGCTCCGCCCCTACCCCTTCTTCCGGGGGTCGGGCCGTTCCCTCCTCCTGGGCTCCCCCCGCCTCCTGCTGGGGGAGGTTTTTGCCCTATAAGGACCTGATCTAAAATGAGCTCTCTGATTGGTTTTAAGCTCTGTCTCAGGGGCCGCCCCTCCTCCCTGCTCGCCTGCGCATGCCCCGTTCAGCAAGCCATCTGCACTTCCGCCTCTCGCGTCATTGTTCCACCCTTCACCATGTGGTCTGGCGCCACTTTCAAATTCATATGGTGGGGGTGCTTTAATGTGAGCAGCATCGGACTCTGATATTATAGCAGCATTCCGCGCCTCCTCTGTTAACCCCTGCCAAAATGCCCGAGCGCACTCTGCCCCCACTTCCCCCCCGATGGTGGTGAGTCCGGTCCCAGGGGTCGCGGGGGGATCCTGGGGTCTGTGGATCCTCGCGCCTGCCTGATTCAAGCTCTCCTGTGGTTTGCGTTGCTGCCCCGATCCCCAGTTGTGGCGCGGCTAACAAGCACGATCGTGCGGCTTTCCAGGTGTCTTGCTCTTCCCGTGCCTTTAGCAGAGCCTGGATAACCCTGCCCCAGGATTTCAGAGTTTTACCCGAGCCTGAGGACATGGTTTCCTCAGCCAGAGCATTTGTGCATTTATCCCATACCTCCGGATGGAGTATCTCCACCAGGCTATATATAGCCCCCATCTTAATCAGTCTCGGCATGGCGAGAATAAAGTCTTTAAGCTTACAATCTATATTCCACTGCATGTGGATCTCACTTACGACTTTCGTGACAGCGTCCATGATCCTCGCTTGTCCGGGGACGTCTCCCCTGCTGCACTAGACCAGCTGTGCAGCCACTGGCTCTCATCCAGGCAATTCCTGAACCCGGGGCAGTTGTATCCCGGGTTTTCAGCACCAGGGGAAGCGGCTTTGAGTGGCTGAGATGAGCTGGGTGTTCCCAGCCAGCTCCACTCAGACCTCGGGCACCGAGCTGGGGCCACTGCAAAATTTTCAGCCCCAGCCGCACACAATGGCCAGGCCCCGCAAGTCCTGCTGCCGCCACTTCGGTCCCTTGGAACCCAGAAATGATGGAGGACACACAACTGACACCAGAAATAATTTCAAGTAGCAGCACTTTATTACTCCCCAGTGCAATCTTTCATACCCTTTTCCCTTATTCATAACCCCCATGTGCCCTTTTACTCTTTTGTGATTGGTCAGTACAAATCAGCATTCCATGCTCCTTTTCCTTTAATGATGTTCACCTGTCTTACACAGCTGCACCTTAATATTGATGAGGCTCAGCTGCAGGCCATTCCTAATTTCTCACAATCTACTCTCCTACACAGAAACCCCTGAAAATCAACCCCAGGCACTAAAAAACCTTCCTGTGCACAGTAAGGCCACGGGGGTTCCTTATTAACTCCCCTCCCATCAGTCCCTCCCAGGCAGTGCTGGGCATTAACGCAGCTCCTGGGGCTGTCCCGGCACTGGCTGCTGCCACGGAGCACAGGCTTGTCCCACTTGGGTATTAAACACGACAAATTTGGGGAGGGGCACAGCCCTAAAAACCAGGACTTTGCCCTCGGGAGCTTGGAGCTGCACGAGGGGGATAAAGGATCCCCTGCACACACCGATTCCCCCGGCAGCAGCTCTGCCCTGCCAAGAACGGGGCTGTGTTTGGGAGAGGGAGGATGGCTGGGATGGCGTCTGTCATGAGACAGCCACACGTCGGGATGAAGAGCTTGGGGTGATCCGGTTACTGAGGAGGGTTTGGAGCACCTTGCAATCCTGAGGGATGAGTTACTGGGAGGGGGAAGTCACCTGGCTCTTGTCGAGTTATTCATGGGTCTGGGTCTTCAAAGAGACAAGAGCAGTTTTTGGTTGCTGTAAAGTTGTTTATTGCAGAAGTACATCAGTCTCAAAGGCAAAGAGTTCAGAATATTAAAGTCCAGGCTAAAGGCTTTTGGCATAGAGTCCCAAGTAGGAAAAGCAGCAGCAGCAGCAGCCTGGCATTTCTTCTGCTTCCAGGTGGTGATGAAGATGGTGGTCTCTCACCCCAGTGCAAGGGGTTTTATTCGTAAACCATCCAGTGAGCTAAAAACACGAACCTAAAATATTCCTTCTAAACCTACTGGAATCTTAGTTCTAGACTATGAAAGTAATGTTATAGTTTACATATATAGATCTGTCTATTCCTGTAAATGGTTCTATCTGTTCTATCTAGAAAATATAAGCAATGTCCTTACTATGTTTTCATTATGTCTGTGTACTGGTTTGAAAGCAAAACAAGAGAGACTCCAAGTCAGAAATACAATTTAATAGGAAAAAGAAAAAAAAGTAAAATACATGCAATAGTACAAACGAAAACCACTGACAGAGTCAGAATACAACCTGACACCCTGCTAGTTAGGGTGGTGGTAGCAGTCCAGATGAAGTGGTCTTGTTGAAGTAGTGATCCTGTAGAAAGGTCCAGTAGCTCTTGTCCTCTGGAAACCAGTGAGTAAGGGCTGCCTTGGTGTTCCAAATCTTAATTTTTACCTAGGTAAGGAAAGGTTTGGTTCCTTCCCCTGGCTGGAGAACCTCACATAGGATGATGTAATTTTATCAGTCATGCAGTGGGACTCAATAGCCCATTAACAGAAGACTTCTTTCTGGAGGAAGGATGGGTTGAGGAAAAGATAAAGAACACTGCCCCACCTGGTTTTTAACAGATGGCCCATTAGCAGAGGATATCTCCCACAGAGATAAGGAACACTGCCCTGTTTGGTTCCCACAGTTCATGAAGATGGTGATAGAATACATACTTTTGGGCACATATATCCATTGTAACCTAGGACAGTCTGGGGCCAAGTTCCTGAAATTTTGACTAGATTTTAGGGGGTTTTAACTCTCTAAAGGCACTTATAGTATATTCTTACTGAAAACTAAAACTGCTTCATATCTCTGTGACTTAATAATATTCCTACTTACTTAAAACTAAAACTTACACTTCTACTTCATGTCTGTGTGGTTTAATATATTTTAATTTCTCTAAAGGCTTTATTCAATCCCTGCATCCTCTCTCTCTGAGGGACTCAGAAAGGCTTCTATTTAACACACTCCAACAAGCTCATGTCCCCACGAATGGCCACGTCCCCATCCATGTCCATTTGTCCCCATGTCACTCTCCATGTCTATGTCCCCCATGTCCCCACCCATTTCTTAGTTCAGCATCTTTATTTTTAGTGTTGGATGTTTTAAAGGGATGAAGAGAAAGCAAATGAAGTCCAGAAGAAAAGCATTTCCTTATCCATGCCAGCTGAGGATCCATGTGCTTGGGTGGGAGAGAACCTTTTCTGGAAAGGTTTCCACCTCACTGTCTCCAAAATCTTGGTCTTTACCACAATCCATCACCATTTGGCCATGAAAGACACCCTTTAGAAACAGAGAATCAAAATTGTGCGATCACTGAGGTTGGAAAAGACAAAGCTTCAAGGCTATTCAGTATTCCTGGATGCCACCAGAAGAGAGCATTGAACACAGAAGATTTTCTGGGATTGAAAGTCAACAAATCAACTCTCCCCAAGGAATTCCCAATGTTGGTGTGTGACCAATGGATGTTCCTGCCCCTGCATTCATCCAGATGCCCACAGTGAGCCAGGAAGATGCAGAGCCCCCACAGCCAGGTGTCTCCCAAACACGGATACCAAGGACAATGAATCACCAAGGTTCTGCCCAAGGGGGTCACTGGGGATCATCCAACACCGATCCTCCCATGGGGGATGGAGCTGGAGCAGAGCACGAAGCTCTTCCCACACTCGGGGCACTCACAGGGCTTCCCTTAGTGGTGCCTCCGTTGGTGTCGGGTCAAGGCTGAGCTGTCTGAGAAGCTCTTCCCACACTCAGGACACTCATAGGGCCTCTCCCCAGTGTGGATGCGCCAGTGTCTGGTGAGGTCGAAGCTGTGCTTGAATCCCTTCCTGCAGTCGGGGCAGCAGAAGGCCCTCTCCTCTGTGTGAATCCGCTCATGTAGGAGGAGATGTGAACTTCTCTGAAACTTTTCCCACACACAGGACACTCGTAGGGCCTCTCCCCAGTGTGGATGCGCTGGTGGTTTCTCAGGGCAGTGCTCCACCCAAAGCTCATCCCACATTCCAAGCAGGTGTAGGGCCGGTCCCCTGTGTGGGTGTTCTGGTGCTGCATCAGGCGGGAGATGTCTCTGAATCCCTTCCCACATTGCCCACACTCATAGGGCCGTTCCCCAGTGTGGATCCTCTGGTGCCGGATCAGGTCAGAGCTGTACCTGAAACCCTTCCCACATTCCAAGCACTTGTGGGGCTCCTCCCCTCCATGAGGCTTCTCCACCAGCTCTGAGCTCTGCCTGCATCTCCGGCCGCCTTCCTGGCTCAGGGAGGGTCCTTCCTCCTCGCAGCTCCCTGGGCTGGGTTGACAGCCCCTCCTCCTGAGGGATCTCCAGGGCTTTTCTACCTCTCCCATCTGCCCACGCCTTCACAATGAAAAATCCTGTTCTGGGGAAAAAAACAAGACAAGAGCCTCATGGACTGGGAGTTCCGCCTTGCCCAAATTCAACTCAGGAAGGCATTGGGCATTTTGTGTCTGTAAGAACCTCCCAAACACCAAGACTCAGCCCAAAAATACTCCACACATCAAGACACAGACCAGAAACTCTCCAAACACCAAGATTCAGCCAAAACACCCTACAAAATATAAAGATTCAGCCCCCACGAAAAACCAAAGCACCAACATTGACCCAACAGAGCTCAGAAACAGCAAAATTCACCCCTCTGAAAATCGTGGATCCCTCTCCCTGGTCACCTGCTGCATGTGGGGGAGGGTGGCAATGCTCCTGGGGCTGGGGGGGACGCTGCAGATAAAGGGAGGGGTGGAACCTTGAGGCATTTACTGCTTCTGCTCCTCCCTGTCCTCCTAGTGTGACACTGCTCTTCCTCACAGCCTGAGAGCTCTGAAAATCTCATCAGTGAGTGCAGTGGGATCTTCAGGGACTAAACATGGCAGGGCACCCATGGAGGGGAGAAAGGGAAAGCCAGGAAGGGCTCCCAGCAAAAGGGATGATGATCCCAAAATATCTCTGAAGGGCCCCTTGGGAGCATGTTGAGGGAGTTTGCACATTCTCCCAGAGGTAATCAAGGACACGGACACCGAGGGGGGAAGTAAGGGAAATCCAGAAGGGATTTAGACAACAGTATTCAGGGGATAAGTGGGAAAGATGAGCTGGTGTGTTTTATTCACCCAGTGTTAGAAGATGTGGGGGATGGGTTTGAAATGCAGGAGCTTATATTTATTCCTAATTCTGATTGTAATTTACTGAGAAGGGATTTGATGGCTAATTTAGGAATACAAATTAATATTGTAAAGATGATACAGAGTTGTGGCCTCGTCTGGCAGATGTCTGGCAAGGCCTATGCTGAAGTGAGCCCAGAAGTGTGGGCAGCTCCAGTAAAATAGGGGAAATTAGATATGGAGCCTCTCCAAAGTACTTTGAAGTAACCAGGACAAGTGGTGTCTAAAAGCAATACCCTATTCTAAGGGAGGGAAGGAAGAGCTCACAGCCTGTTCTTGAGTCCCTGCTAAAGGCAGGGCTTTTGGAGCCAGAGATCTCTCCATAGAATGGTCCTATCTTGTCAGTCAAGAAATCAGATGGAATTGACAGAATTATGCAGGACCTAAAGATAATAAATGAGACTATTAAAACCAGGCCTCAATATTGTGGTATTGACATGAGAAACAGGAAAACTTCAATAAAATAAAATAAAACAAAACAATTGGTGCCCCAGCCATAGCTCTTTCAGATTTAGAAAAGAAATTTGAATTGTATGTGTGTTATATCACATATCGTATTATTGGCTTTTGGAAAATATTAAAATCAATGCTATATGTATAATATTGGAAAACTTTGCTGTATGAATACAGTTTATTTTAGTTTTGCTATTAACAAAATTTAAAAATGTAGTGTGATAAATGTATTTTTCTTGGACTATAAAATGGTCATGTAAAAAGCTTCTGTTCATGTAACTAACTCAGAGAATGGTAGAAACAAAAACTTAGTCAGGAAACTCTTCACATTCTTGGATTTCGGGACACCAGACCCCCAGGGAAGGAAAAAATGTTGCTTTACAGATTGGGGGAGAATGATTTTGAAAAATGCATGAGGACCCATGAATATGCAACAGATGAAAGCATTGAAGGAAGTGTTTTCTGGGTTAAGGTGTGCCCCTGGCTGGATGTCAAAAGGACCCGGCATTTACAACCTTTTGCTTTATTATTTGTAGCTTATTGTCTTTTATTAAACCTTTAAATATTTACCAGGAAATTGAACCTCGTTTTATGCTTTAATGGGACCTGAGGCCCAAAAACTGATGGCAGGAGGATCTCCTGTTGTTCAAGTCTGGCACCAAGTTAAAGCTCTGATAACCAAAAGAGCCTCTACATGGATGAGCAGTGCTTGGTGATTACAGAATGAAACTTGTTCAGTGGCACAGGACGATTTAGAATTGAGGACAGGGGAAGGGTTTAACCCAACCTCCTGTTTGAACAGCCTGCACAGGGGGCTGGCAACAAACCCATGGCTGCATTCAAGGGACAGAGCTCCAGAGCCAGCACAGGAGAGATTGATGAGACATTCCTGGCTGAGGGGACAAAAATGTGTTCATGGATGGGTCTGCAAGGGCAGGAGAAGGGAAAAGAGTTCCAAGGCACGCTCTGATTAAGGAAGGAATTAGAGCAAGCGCAGGTCACCGCGGGCGTGGTCAGCTCAACCCGGCGGAGCTGTGTGTGCTTGGAAGAGCCTGGCACTGAAATGCCCTGAGCAGGAAGGCTCAAATATCTGCTGGGGACAGCATGGCAGCTAACAGGGGGGCAAAAGCAATTCTCACCTCTACGTCAATCACTGGATCGATTATTAAGCTGTTTCCAAAGCAATTTCAAGATAAGAGATTGTGGAAGCAGGAGACTCATATGGGGAACTCATTTCACAGGAAAGATCCTTCAGGGGGTTATGGCTGCTTTAGGAATACAATGGGACTTCCACAAGCCCTGGAACCCCAGAGCTCAGGTAAGGTAGAAAGAATGAATGGGAAAATAAACTCCTTTGGAAGATGGTGATAGAAACCAAGATGACACAGGTATGGCGTTTGCCATTGGCTTTGGCAAGAATAAGAGCCAGACACAGAGCAGATATTCAATTATCTCCCTTGGAATTGGTGTTTGGAATTCCTTACCCTGCTAATTCTCCACCTACTGGGGGGTAGAGATAAGGGATGTATATTTCAAACAGGCTGTGGCCACAGTCCCGGAGCTTCTCTGCTTTCTGTGCCTCCACTGCCACAGCTGCTGGGAAATACAACGGCACAATTCCACTCTGGCTCTTAATTGCACTCACACACTGGGCTGTCTGGGATTCGATTGTTGCAAAACACACAAAATCTAAATTTTTTTAAAAATCTTATTTCTGCACTCGGCCTTGGTTCGCCTTTTCCTTCAGAAAAAGAATTTTAAAGTTTTTTTTTTTAAGAGATATTGCACCATTCAACAGAGATGAGTTTAACATCTCAACAGACTAGGAATGGCCCAAAAGATCCCCACAAAGATAACAACCATCAACAAAATATCAAGGACCATTAGCAAACATCAAGGAACACTCACCTCAGAGACAGCTCCGAGCAGAGCTGGAGACACCTGGTCCTTTTCCAAAGGCTGAGAAGGAAATCCAGGAGTGGGGACCTAATTAACATCAGAAGAGGAGAAATCCGGGTGCAATAGGAAACCAAATAGTGAGAACTACAAAACTTGGAAGCAATGAACATTAAACCAATGGGCTTCTGTGTGTTCCGACTGTATAAAGTTTAGGAAAAATCTAGTAAAGCTGACGTAGCATGAAATTATTTTCTCTGCACACTTGGGCTATCCGTGGATGAAATTATTTCCGTCACACATCCCGGCCAGAATCAAATAATACCTTGATTCACTAACACTAAAAATGTCAAGTTAAAAACAGATTGTGGAGGGCCACGTGTGAGTCATCGAATGGCTGCTCCGAAAGAAAGCATGGGTTTCATGCAGACAGAACAGGAGCTTTAGAAATGCAAATTAACACTGCTAGGCCAAAGTACCCATTTATCATCTGAATTACAGAATTGGATAACAAGATGCCCTCTAAATAATAACTAACCAGACAGATTCAGCTCCTGACCTGCCAACCAAGTTAAGCCATAGTAAAAGGCAACATTTGTGGAAAATTCAATGACTCGAACTGCTGTTTTTAAACAGATAATAACCGAAAAGTGGTGGAACAAATAACAGCGGAAATAAGTAAGGAGCTCATTATTCAGTCCAAACACAGAAAGGATGGGAACGGGAAACGTTTTCGTGGCTCTCTGGCAGACCATGGCTTAAATGAATGCTGTTCCTCCTCTGATGTGCTGCAGCAACTCTCATCTTTTTCCCATGCACGACACCTTGCTGAGTGCAGCTCATTCAGCAGGTGAGCAAGGGGATGCAGGTGGCAGCCAGGCCTCCTGATCCAGAAACGGCTACAAAAGGACAGGCAGTGAGGGCACTGAGAATAATCCCAAAATCAAAGACGAACCAGGAAAAGAGATTGAGGTAATTAAATTTTGTAAAGACAATACTTGAGAAAATGAGGAGGGAGTAAAAGCAGTAAGATTAATATAGTAGAAGGGGTGCATATTAAGGGGGCCTCTCTCAAACATCCCTTGCCCCACTCGGGCTCCTGCCGGGGTCCAGGTGGGTCCCAGCTCCATCCCGGACTCACCCCCAGCTCCCACCGCCCTCAGCTCCCTCTCACCCCGAGCTCCCGCCGGTTCAGGGCAGCAGCGGTTCCTTGGCCCGATGCCCGGGCCGGGCCCAGCACAGGAGCCGCTCCTCAGGCGAGGTTTGCGAGAAATGGCGGAGCCCGGGGAATGGGAGGGGAAAGTCCGAGACGAATGAAGACCCGCCCCTCGCTGCAATTCGTTGATTCTGCCGTCACTCCAAGATCCCGCGTGCTGATTGGGCAGCGCGTGGAACAAGCCCGGCCCTGGGGCCGCCGCCAGAGCACCCCTGGGGCAGCAAAGGCGCCATTGGCGGAGAGTCCGGGAGCGGGGGCCGGAGCCCGGGGAGGCGGCGGCGGAGCTCGGAGGCGGCCCCAGCGCAGCATCCCGGGGACGGGACAGCCACGTCTGGGCTACCCACAGGAACCGGGACGAGCCAGCGCTGCTCCGGCAGCGGCTCCTGCCCAGGCCCAGCTGATTGGCTGAGGAGAGGCCCTGGCGTGGAGAGAAGGAACAGGAGAGATCCCGCCCCGAGCACCAAATGGGAACAACAGACCCAGCCTGGGCACAGGGAGGAATTTATTACCAACCAAATCACAGCAGGACAAGGAGAAGGGAGAGAAATCTCTCCAACCCTTCCCCACCCAGTAGGGATCACCAGGACCACGGATCACCCAGGGCTCTGCCCAACGGAAGTCACTGGGGATCATCCAACACCGATCCTCCCATGGGGATGGAGCTGGAGCAGAGCACGAAGCTCTTCCCACACTCGGGGCACTCACAGGGTTTCCCTTAGTGGTGCCTCCTTTGGTGTTGGGTCAAGTGAGAGCTCGGGTCCTTCGTGTCTCCATCCCTCGATCGGGCCTCTCCGGGTGTGGATGTGCTGATGGGTGGCGAATTCAGAATTCCACCTGAAGGTCTTCCCACATTCCAGGCTGTTCC
>JAREIS010000831.1:0-39438 GCA_030060385.1 Muscicapa striata striata
GGCTGTACCTGCGGGAGGCAGGCCGCACCGTGAGCCGCGGGGAACCGGGAAGCGGCGGACACGCGCGGAAACGGGAAAAGCAGGAGAGGCGGGGGCAGCGGGAGGGCAGCGGAATAACGGAATAACGGAGCGGAACGGAGCAGGAGTAACGGAATGGAGCGGAGTAACGGGAATAACGGGCGGAGTACGGGAATGGTGGTAACGGAGACATGAACGAATGGACTGAATGAACGAATGGACGAATGAACGAATGAACGGGAATGGACTGAGACGAATGAACTGGAATGGCGAATGAACGAATGACTGGAATGGACTGGATGGATGGGATAACTGAATGACGGGACGGAATGACTGGGAAGAACTGAATGACTGAATGAGAATGAACGAATGAACGAATGACTAGAATGCTGATAACTGGGAATGAATGACTGGATGGTGAATGGACTGGAATTGGAATGACTGAATGACTGGGAATGCGAATGACGGAATGGACGAATGACTGAATGACTGGAATGAACGGAATGAACGGAATGACGGGAATAACGGAATGAACTGGAATGAATGGGAATGGACTGGAATACGGAGACTGGAGAACGGAATGAACGGGAATGACGGAATGACTGGGAATGAACTAGATGACTGAATGAACTGGGATGGACTGGAATGAATGGGAATGAACGGAATGAACGGAATGAACTGGGAATGACTAGATGAAACTGGGAATGAACGGGAATGACTGGAATGGACTGAATGCGGAATGGACGGGAATGACTGGGAATGAACTGGGAATGGACTAGAATGCTGGGAATGAACTGAATGGACTGGGAATGACAATGGCGAATGACTGGAATGAACAGAATCAGACTGGGAATAATGAATGGCGAATGAACTGGGATGACGGGAATGAACGGAATGAACTGGGAATGATGGAATGACGGAATGACGGAATGGAACTGGAATGGACGGAATGAACTGGGAATGGACTGGGAATGAACTGGGAATGAACCGGGAATGGACTGGGAATGAACTGGGAATGGACTGGGAATGAACCGGGAATGGACTGGGAATGAACTGGGAATGAACTGGGAATGAACTGGGAATGAACCGGGAATGAACTGGGAATGGACTGGGAATGGAACCGGAATGAACTGGGAATGAACTGGGAATGAACTGGGAATGGACTGGGAATGGACTGGGGTAAATTTTGGGGGATTTTTTGGGATTTTTGGGGTGAATTTTTGGGATTTTGGGGTAAATTTTGGGGATTTTTTTTGGGATTTTTGGGGTGAATTTGGGGGATTTTGGGGTGAATTTTGGTGAATTTTTTTGGGATTTTTGGGGTGAATTTTTGGGATTTTGGGGGTAAATTTTGGGGGATTTTTTGGGGATTTTTGGGGTGAATTTTGGGGATTTTGGGGTGAATTTTGGCTATTTTGGGGCAAATTTTGGTGAATTTTTGCCTCTTTTTCCTCCCCCAAACCACCAAAATGTCCAAAATTTTTGGGGTTTTTTGGGGAGGATTTTTGGGGTTTCCCTGCTGGGATTTGGGGGTTGCTGGATTTTTGGGGTGCCCCCAAATTTTGGGAATTGCCCAATTTTCCAGGTGATCCAGTACCAGACCGTTCGTTACGACGTCCTGCCCCTGTCCCCCATCTCCAGGAACCGCCTCAGTGAGTCCCAAATTCCCCAAATTTGGGGGCCAAAATTTGGGGAGGGGGAGGGGGGGATTGCAGCTGGGACAGAAGCCAAAATTTGGGGAGGGTTAAAAAAAAATTGGGAGGAAAAACCCAAAATTGGGAGAGAAAAACTCAAAAAATCGGGAGGAAAAAAACCAAAAAAAAGTTAAAAATTGGGAGGAAAAAATACAAAAAATTTGGAGGAAAAAAACACAAAAGTTGGAGAAAAAAACTCACAAAAATTAGGAGAAAAAAAAAACAAAATTTGGGAGAAAAACCCCCAAAATTGGGAGGAAAACCCCCAAAAATTGGGAGAGAAAAACTCAAATTTGAGAGAGAAAATGACAAAAAATTGGGAGGGGAAACGCAAAATTTGGGAGAAAAAAAAACCAAAAATTGAGAGAGCAAAAGTCAAAAAATCAGGAGGAAAAAACCAAAAATTGGGAAGAGAAAAAAAAAAAAAAATGGGAGAAAAAAACCCCAAAAATTGAGAAAAAAAACCCCAAAAATTGGGAGAAAAAAACCCCCAAAAATCAGGAGAATAAAAGCAAAAATTTGGGAGAAAAAACCCCAAAAATTTGGAGGAAAATCCTAAAATTGGGAGGAAAAACCCCAAATTTTCCCCTAAACCTTCTCCAGTTTTTGGATTTTGCCCAAAATGATGAATTTTTCCCCCAAAAGAAACAAATTTTGCCCCAGTTTTTTTGGGGATTTGCCACCAAATTTTCTGGGTTTTCCCCCCAAATTTTTGGATTTTTTTCCCCCAAATTTTCTCCTTTCCCCCCAAATTTTTTGAATTTTTTTCCCCCCAAATTTTCTCATTTCTCCCCAAATTTTCTCGATTTTTCCCCCCAAATTTTCTCCTTTCCCCCCAAATTTTTTGGGGATTTTCCCCGAATTTTCTCATATTCCCCCAAATTTTCTGGTTTTTTCCCCCCAAATTTTCTCATTTCTCTCCAAATTTTCTGGATTTTTCCCCCCAAATTTTCTCCTTTCCCCCCAAATTTTTTGAATTTTTTTTCCCCCAAATTTTCTCATTTCTCCCCAAATTTTCTGGATTTCCCCCCCCAAATTTTCTCCTTTCCCCAAATTTTTGAATTTTTTTTCCCCCAAATTTTCTCATTTCTCCCCAAATATTCTGGATTTTTCCCCCAAATTTTCGCATTTCCCCTCATTTTTTTGGGATTTTCCCAAATTTTCTCATATTCCCCCAAATTTTTGGATTTTTTTTCTCCCAAATTTTCTCATTTCTCCCAAATTTTCTGGATTTCCCCCCCCAAATTTTCTCCTTTCCCCCCAAATTTTCTGAATTTTTTTCCCCCCAAATTTTCTCATTTCTCCCCAAATATTCTGGATTTTTCCCCCCAAATTTTCTCATTTCCCCTCAGATTTTTTTGGGATTTTCCCGCGAATTTTATCTTATTCCACCAAATTTTTGGATTTTTTTCCCCAAATTTTCTCATTTTCCCCAATTTTTTTTTTTTTTTCCCCAATTTTTCTTTCCCCCAAATTTTTGGGGATTTTTTTCCCAAATTTTCATGGTTTTGGTTTTTTCCCCCAGACCAGGTGAAGAGGAAGATTCTGGTGCTGGACCTGGACGAGACCCTGATCCACTCCCACCACGACGGGGTCCTGAGACCCACAGTGAGGCCTGGGACCCCCCCTGACTTCATCCTCAAGGTCTGGGAAATTTTGGGAATTTTTGGGAATTTTTTGGGAATTTTTGGGTATTTTTTTGGAATTTTTTGGGATTTTTTGGGGGTTTTTTGGTGGTTTTTGTGAGGATTTTTGGGGTTTTGGGGTGTCCTGAGACCCACAGTGAGGCCTGGGACCCCCCCTGACTTCATCCTCAAGGTCTGGGAAATTTTGGGAATTTTTGGGAATTTTTTGGGAATTTTTGGGAATTTTTTGGGAATTTTTTGGGAATTTTTTTGGAAATTTTTGGGATATTTTTGGCGGTTTTTTGGTGGTTTTGGGGCTTTTTTGGGGGGGGTTTTGGGGTGTCCTGAGACCCACAGTGAGGCCTGGGACACTCCCTGACTTCATCCTCAAGGTCTGGGAATTTTTGGGAATTTTTTTGGAATTTTTTGGGATTTTTTGGGATTTTTTGTGATTTTTTGGGATTTTTTTGGGGTTTTTTGGTGGTTTTGGGGCTTTTTTGGGTTTTGGGGTGTCCTGAGACCCACAGTGAGGCCTGGGACACCCCCCGACTTCATCCTCAAGGTCTGGGAAATTCTGGGAAATTCTAGGAATTTTTTGGGAATTTTTGGGATTTTTTGGGAATTTTTTGGGAATTTTTTGTGATTTTTTTTGTGATTTTTCTGTGGGTTTTTTGGTGGTTTTTGGGGGAATTTTTGGGGTGTCCTGAGACCCACAGTGAGGCCTGGGACCCCCCCTGACTTCATCCTCAAGGTCTGGGAAATTTTGGGAAATTTTGGGAATTTTTTGGGAATTTTTGGGAATTTTTTGTGATTTTTTGTGATTTTTTTGTGGCTTTTTTAGTGGTTTTGGGGGGTTTTTGGGGTGTCCTGAGACCCACAGTGAGGCCTGGGACCCCCCCTGATTTCATCCTCAAGGTCTGGGAAATTTTGGGAATTTTTTGGGAATTTTTGGGAATTTTTTGGGAATTTTTGGGAATTTTTTTTGGAAATTTTGGGATATTTTTGGATTTTTTTTTTTTGGTGGTTTTGGGGCTTTTTTGGGGGTTTTGGGGTGTCCTGAGACCCACAGTGAGGCCTGGGACCCCCTGACTTCATCCTCAAGGTCTGGGAAATTTTGGGAATTTTTGGGAATTTTTTTTTGGGAATTTTTGGGATTTTTTGGGAATTTTTTGGGAATTTTTGGGATTTTTTTGGGTTTTTTTTGGGAATTTTTGGGGTTTTTTTTTTTGGGTGATTTTTGGGAAATTTTGGGAATTTTTGGGAATTTTTTGGGAATTTTGGAATTTTTTTGGAATTTTTTGTGATTTTTTTGGATTTTTTTGTGGGGGTTTTGGGGGTTTTTGGGGTGTCCTGAGACCCACAGTGAGGCCTGGGACCCCCCCTGACTTCATCCTCAAGGTCTGGGAAATTTTGGGAATTTTTGGGAATTTTTTGGGAATTTTTGGGAATTTTTTGGGAATTTTTGGAATTTTTTTGGAATTTTTGTGATTTTTTGTGATTTTTTGTGATTTTTTTGTGGCTTTTTTAGTGGTTTTGGGGGTTTTTTGGGGTGTCCTGAGACCCACAGTGAGGCCTGGGACCCCCCCTGACTTCATCCTCAAGGTCTGGGAAATTTTGGGAATTTTTGGGAATTTTTGGGGAATTTTTGGGAATTTTTTTGGAATTTTTTGTGATTTTTTTGGGGTTTTTTGGTGGTTTTTGTGGGGATTTTTGGGGTTTTTGGTGTGTCCTGAGACCCACAGTGAGGCCTGGGACACCCCCTGACTTCATCCTCAAGGTCTGGGAAATTTTGGGAATTTTTGGGAATTTTTTGGGAGTTTTTGGGAATTTTTTGGGAATTTTTGGGAATTTTTTGGGATTTTTTTGGGGTTTTTTGGTGGTTTTTGTGGGGATTTTTGGGGTTTTGGGGTGTCCTGAGACCCACAGTGAGGCCTGGGACCCCCCCTGACTTCATCCTCAAGGTCTGGGAAATTTTGGGAAATTTTGGGAATTTTTTGGGAATTTTTGGGAATTTTTTGGGAATTTTTGGGAATTTTTTGGGAATTTTTTGTGATTTTTTGTGATTTTTTTTTTGTGATTTTTTTGTGGCTTTTTTAGTGGTTTTGGGGGGTTTTTGGGGTGTCCTGAGACCCACAGTGAGGCCTGGGACACCCCCTGACTTCATCCTCAAGGTCTGGGAAATTTTGGGAATTTTTGGGAATTTTTTGGGAATTTTTGGGAATTTTTTTGGAATGTTTTGGGATATTTTGGGATATTTTAAGGATATTTTTGGGAATATTTTGGGATGTTTTGGGAATATTTTGGGATGTTTTGGGATATTTTGGGGGATATTTTGGAGCTGATTTTTGGGATATTTTGGGGATATTGTGGGATATTTTGGGGAATATTTAGGGGATATTTTGGGGAATATTTGGGGGATATTTTGGGGGATATTCTGGGATATTTTGGAGCTGATTTCTGGGATATTTTTGGGATATTTTGGGGATATTTTTGGGGATAATTTGGGGCTGATTTTGGGTTGTTTTTGGGATAATTTGGGGCTGGTTTTGGGGATATTTTGGGATATTTTGGATTTTTTTGGGGTCTCCAGGTGGTGATTGACAAACACCCCGTGAGGTTCTGATTTTGGGATATTTTGGGGATATTTTGGGGCTGGTTTTTGGGATATTTTGGGGATATTTTGGGATATTTTTTGGGATATTTTGGGGATATTTTGGGATGTTTTTGGGGTCTCCAGGTGGTGATTGACAAACACCCCGTGAGGTTCTGGTTTTGGGATATTTTGGGATATTTTGGGGATATTTTGGGGCTGGTTTTTGGGATATTTTGGGGATATTTTGGGATATTTTTTGGGATATTTTTTGGGATATTTTGGGATGTTTTTGGGGTCTGCAGGTGGTGATTGACAAACACCCCGTGAGGTTCTGATTTTGGGGATATTTTGGGATATTTTGGGGATATTTTGGGATGTTTTTGGGGTCTGCAGGTGGTGATTGACAAACACCCCGTGAGGTTCTGGTTTTGGGGATATTTTGGGGCTGGTTTTTGGGATATTTTGGGGATATTTTGGGTATATTTTGGGGATATTTTGGGGCTGGTTTTTGGGATATTTTGGGGATATTTTGGGATATTTTTTGGGATATTTTGGGGATATTTTGGGATGTTTTTGGGGTCTGCAGGTGGTGATTGACAAACACCCCGTGAGGTTCTTCGTGCACAAACGGCCCCACGTGGATTTCTTCCTCGAGGTGGTGAGTGACCCCAAAAACCCCCAAATCCACCCCAAAAACCCCCAAAATCCTCTTGAAACATCCCAAAATCCCCAAAATTCCCAAATTTCCCCCATCCCAGGTGAGCCAGTGGCAGCAGCTCATGGTGGTCACAGCCCCAAATCCCACCTGAGACACCCCAAAATCCCCCCAAAAATCCCCAAAAATCCCCTCTAAACCCCCTGAAATCCCCCAAAATCTTCTCTAAAATTTCCCAAAATTCCAAAATTTCCCCAAAAAATTCCCAAAATTCTGGGATCCCAGGTGAGCCAGTGGTACAAGCTCGTGGTGGTCACGGTCCCAAATCCCACCTGAGACCCCCCCCCAAAACCCCTCAAAATCCCCCCAAAATCCCCCCAAAAATCCCCTCCAAACCCCCTGAAATCCCCAAAATTCCCTCTAAAATTCCCAAATTTCCCAAAATTCCCAAATTTCCCCAAAAATTCCCAAAATCGGGGGTGCCAGGTGAGCCAGTGGTACGAGCTGGTGGTGTTCATGTCCCCAAATCCCACCTGAGAGCCCCCCAAAACCCCCAAAATCCCCCAAAATCCCCTCCAAACCCCCCGAAATCCCCAAAAATTCCCTCTAAAATTCCCAAAATTCCCAAATTTCTGGAATTTCTGGGATTTGGGGTGCCAGGTGAGCCAGTGGTACGAGCTGCTGGTGGTCACAGCCCCAAATCCCACCTGAGACACCCCCCAAAACCCCCCAAAAATCCCCCCAAAAACCCCCCAAAATCCCTTCTAAACCCCCTGAAATCCCCAAAAATTCCCTCTAAAATTCCCAAATTTCCCAAAATTCCCAAATTTCTGGAATGTCTGGGATTTGGGGTGCCAGGTGAGCCAGTGGTACGAGCTGGTGGTGTTCATGTCCCCAAATCCCACCTGAGACACCCCAAAACCCCCAAAAAATCCCCAAAATCCCCCAAAATCCCCTCCAAACCCCTGAAATCCCCAAAAATTCCCTCTAAAATTCCCAAATTTCCCAAAATTCCCAAATTTCCCAAATTTCTGGGATTTGGGGTGCCAGGTGAGCCAGTGGTACGAGCTGGTGGTGTTCACAGCCCCAAATCCCACCTGAGACACCCCCAAAACCCCCCAAAATCCCCCCCAAAATCCCCCAAAATCCCTCCAAAACCCCCTGAAATCCCCAAAATTCCCTCTAAAATTCCCAAATTTCCCAAAATTCCCAAATTTCCCCAAAAATTCCCAAAATTCTGGGGTGCCAGGTGAGCCAGTGGTACGAGCTGGTGGTGTTCATGTCCCCAAATCCCACCTGAGACACCCCAAAATCCCCCAAAATCCCCCAAAATCCCCCAAAATCCCCCAAATCCCCTCAAACCCCCTGAAATCCCCAAAAATCCTCTGTAAAATTCCCAAAATTCCCAAATTTCCCCAAAAAATTCCCAAAATTCTGGGGTGCCAGGTGAGCCAGTGGTACGAGCTGCTGGTGTTCACAGCCCCAAATCCCACCTGAGACACCCCCCAAAACCCCCCAAAATCCCCCAAAATCCCCCAAAAATCCCCTCCAAACCCCCTGAAATCCCCAAAAATTCCCTCTAAAATTCCCAAATTTCCCAAAATTCCCAAATTTCCCCCAAAAATTCCCAAAATTCTGGGGTGCCAGGTGAGCCAGTGGTACGAGCTGGTGGTGTTCACGGCCTCCATGGAGATCTACGGCTGCGCCGTGGCCGACAAGCTGGACAACAACCGCAGCATCCTCAACAGGAGATACTACAGACAGGTATGGGATACACCTGGGCAGGTATGGGACACACCTGGGCACAGCTGAGACACACCTGGGCACACCTGAGACACACCTGGGCACAGCTAAACACACCTGGGACAGGTATGGGACAGGTATGGGACAGGTATGGGACAGACAGACAAGCTGGACAACAACCGCAGCATCCTCAACAGGAGATACTACAGACAGGTGAGCTAGAAACTGCACACCTGGGCAGGTGAGACACACCTGGGACAGGTATGGGACAGACAGACAGGTGAGACAACAACCGCAGCATCCTCAACAGGAGATACTACAGACAGGTGAGATACACCTGGACAGGTATGGGACACACCTGGACAGGTATGGGACACACCTGGACAGGTATGGGACACACCTGGGCACAGCTAAACACACCTGGGTACACCTGGGACACACGTGGGACAGGTATGGGACAGACAGACAAGCTGGACAACAACCGCAGCATCCTCAACAGGAGATACTACAGACAGGTGAGATACACCTGGACAGGTATGGGACACACCTGGGCACAGCTGAGACACACCTGGGCACAGCTGGGACAGGTGAGAGGGGTGGGGACAGGTGTAGGGTGTGAGAGCTCACCTGGGACAGGTGTGCTGGGCTCGCCCTGGGGGTGTCCCAGGTGTGCCCAGGAGTGCCCAGGTGTCCCTGGGGGTATCCCAGGTGTGCCCAGGTGTGTCCCAGGTGTGCCCAGGTGCTCTGGGGGTATCCCAGGTGTGCCCAGGTGTGCCCAGGTGCTGTGGGGGGTATCCCAGGTGTGCCCAGGTGTCCCTGGGGGTATCCCAGGTGTGCCCAGGTGTATCCCAGGTGTGCCCAGGTGTGCCCAGGTGCTGTGGGGGGGTATCCCAGGTGTGCCCAGGTGTGCCCAGCTGTGCCCAGGTGTGCCCAGGTGTGCTGGGGGTATCCCAGGTGTGCCCAGGTGTATCCCAGGTGTGCCCAGGTGTGCCCAGGTGCTGTGGGCGTGTCCCTGACGCTGCCCCTCCCCCAGCACTGCACGCTGGAGCTGGGCAGTTACATCAAGGACCTGTCGGTGGTGCACAGCGACCTGTCCAGCATCGTCATCCTGGACAACTCCCCTGGCGCCTACAGGAGCCACCCAGGTACCTGAAAACATCCCAAAATATTCCCCAAAATATCCCAAAATATTCCTGAGAATATCCCCAAAATATTCCTGAGAATATCCCAAAAATAACCCAAAATATTCCCAAAAATATCCCTGAAAATATCCCAAAATATTCCTGAGAATATCCCAAAATATTCCCAAAAATATCCCAAAATATTCCTAAAAATATCCCAAAATATTCCCAAAAATATCCCAAAAATTCCTTGAAAATATCCCAAAATATTCCTGAAAATATGCTGAGAATATCACAAAGATATCCCAAAATATTCCCAAAAATATCCCAAAGTATTCCCAAAAATATCCTGAGAATATCCCAAAAATATCCCAAAATATTCCCAAAATATTCCCAAAATATTCCCAAAATATTCCAAAAAATATCCCAAAATATTCCCAAAATATTCCCAAAAATATCCCAAAATATTCCCAAAAATATCCCAAAATATTCCCCAAAATCTCCTGAAAACATCCCAAAAATATTCCCAAAAATATCCCCAAAACATCCCCGAGGACCCCCAAAATCCCCCAGAACCCCCCAAAATCCCCCCAGAACCCCCCAAAATCCCCTAAATGCCCCCCCAGACTCCCCAAATTCCCCCCAGGACCCCCCAAACCCCCTGGGGACCCCCCAAAAACCCCCCAAAATCCCCTGAGAACCCCCAAATCCCCCAGAACCCCCAAAATCCCCCCAGAACCCCCCAAATTCCCCCCCAGACCCCCTGGGGACCCACAAAATCCCTCCAGAACCCCCAAAATCACCTGGAGACCCCAAAAACCCCCAAAATCCCCCGGAATTCCCCAAAAGCCCCAAATCCCACCCCAGACTCCCCAAATTCCCCCAGAACCCCCAAAATCCCCCCAGAACTCCCCTAAATCCCCAGGGACCCCAAAAACCCCAAAATCCCCCAGAACCCCCAAAATCCCCCAGAACCCCCAAAATTCCTAAATGCCCCCAGACTCCCCAAATTCCCCAGGACCCCCAAACCCCTGGGGACCCCAAAAACCCCAAAATCCCCCGGAATTCCCCAAGATCCCCCCCAGAACTCCCGGGATTCCCCCAGAACTCCCCCTAAATCCCCCCAGAACCCCCCAAATCCCCCCCAGGACCCCCCAGACCCCCTGGGGACCCCCAAAAACCCCCCAAAATCCCCCCAGACAACGCCATCCCCATCAAGTCGTGGTTCAGTGACCCCGGGGACACGGCCCTGCTCAACCTGCTGCCCATGCTGGACGCACTCAGGTCAGCTCAGGGCGGATTTGGGGGGGTCCTGAAGGAATTTGGGGGGTTTGGGAGGGTCCTGGAGAGGTTTTGGGGGGGAATTGGGGGGGTCCTGAATGAGATTTGGGGGATCTGGGGGAGATGTGAGGGGTCCTGGATGGGATTTGAAGGCTCTTAAAGGGGTTTTGGGGGTCCTTGAGAAGTTTTGGGGGTCCTGGATGGGTTTTGGGGGTCCTTGAGAAGTTTTGGGGGTCCTGGATGGAATTTGGGGGTCCAGGAGAGATCTGGGGGTCCTGGAGGAGTTTTGGAGGGTCCTGGAGGAGTTTTGGGGGTCCTGGAGAGGTTTTGGGGGTCCTGGATGGAATTTGGGGGTTTTAGGGAGATGTGAGGGGTCCTGGGTGGGATTTGAGGGTTCTTAAAGGGGTTTTGGGGGGTCCTGGAGAAGTTTTGGGGGGTCCTGGGTGGGGTTTGGGGGTCCAGGAGAGATCTGGGGGTCCTGGAGAGGTTTTGGGGGTCCTGGATGGAATTTGGGGTTTTTAGGAGATGTGAGGGGTCCTGGGTGGGATTTGAGGGTTCTTAAAGGGGTTTTTGGGGGTCCTGGAGAAGTTTTGGGGGTCCAGGGGAGATTTGGGGGATCCTGGAGGGGATTTGGGGAGATCCTGAAAAGATTTTTGGGGGTTCCTGGGGGGATATTGGGGTTCCTGGAGGAATTTTTGGGGGGGATTTGAGGAGTCCTGGAGGGATTTTGGGGGTCCTGGGGGGGATTTTAAGGCTCCCGGTTGGATTTTTTGGGGGATCCCCGCTAAGTTTCGGGGATACCCCAGAAAATTTTGGGAGCCGGACTCTCCCATTATTCTTTCCCGTGGGGGGGGGTCGGGTCTGACCGTGTGTCTCCCCCCTCCCCAAATTCAGGTTCACGGCCGATGTTCGCTCCGTGCTGAGCCGGAACCTTCACCAGCACCGCCTGTGGTGACCCCGGGACCCCCCGGGACCCCCCGGGACCCCCGGACGGGACCCCCGGGACCCCCCCGGGGACAGAACGGGACAGCGCCAGCACCGGGGGGGACCCGGGACCCCCCCCCCAGGGCCGGACTCTGCGCCCCCCTCGTTTTTTTGGGGGGGGTTGAATTTTGGGGGGAGAGGGTCTCTCCCCCTCTCCACCCCCCACGTGCCTGAATTGGGGGGCTTTTTTTGGGGGGGGGAGGGGCTTTTGGGGGCCGCCCCTCCCCCTCCCGGACAGACGGACACTTGGGAGCCCCCCCCCCGTGTTTTTAAAAGCCCTTGGTCCCACTCGCGGCGTCTCTGTGGTTCCTGTGCCGCCCCCAGACCCATTTTGGGGGGATCTTTGCGCCGTCCCCCCCCGTTTTGGTCCCACAATGGTTCCGTCCACCTCAGCGCTGGCTCCGCCCCTTTTTCTCCGACCACGCCTCTTTGCTCGAGCCGCGTCGATCACGTGGTCGGATGACGTCATCACTTGCGGCCGCGTTATTTCGCGCATTCCGCCGTTACCGGGAGCCCTCCCCGGTTACCGGGATCCCCCCGTCCCTCCCCCCACCGTCGTTAACGGGGGCTGAGGGGGGTTTTACGCTGTTTCCGTGGGGAACCGCGGCGGGGGGGGACTGGGATAACGGGAAGGTCTGACTGATGAATTGGGATTCAGAGAGACTGAGCATTTCAGCATTGCGCATGCGCATATCCGAAGCTCCGCCTTCAAACCCCACCTTCTGCAGCAAGGCCCAATCGCAGCCCCACATCGAAGCCCCTCCTCCGAAAAGCGCCGCCCCTCGTAGCGTTGTCCAATCACGATGCCCTCTGTTCGAGCCCCGCCCCCTCCCTCCCCGCGCATGCCCCGTGAGGGCCCCAAGATGGCGGCGGCGGCGCCGGGAGGCGGCGGCTCCTGCGGGGGAGGGGCGGGGGCCGGGGGCGGCCCCGGGAGCGCCGGGAACGGCAGCGGCAGCGCCGGGAACAACGGCGGCATGGAGGTGGATGGGGCAGGTAACAGCAGGAGCGGCGGGAATGGCCGGGGGATGAACGGGAATGGCAGCGGGAATGACAGCGGGATGGGGCAGATCGTGAGGGGAAAAAACCCGGGAGGAACCCCAAAGCGGCGGGAATTGTCCCGGGAATAACGGGGGATGGAGCAGGTAACGGTGGGAGCACCGGCAATGGCCGGGGGATATACGGGAATGACAGCGGGAATGGCACCGGGATGGGACCGATCGTGAGGGGAAAAAACCTGAGGGGAGCCCCAAAACCACCGGGAACGGCCCCAAAACCTCTGGGAATGTCCCCAAATCCTCAGGAATAGCCCGAAACTTAACGGCAATGGTCTCAAATCCCCAGGAATGGCGCCGAGATGGGACAGATCGTGAGGGGAAAAAATTTGAGGGGAGCCTCAAAATCCCTGGGAATGACCCCAAAATTAACGGGAATGACCCAAAATCCTGGGAATGGCCCCAGAATTAACGGGAATGGCCCCAAATCCCCGGGAATGGCCCCAGATTCCCGGGATGGGACAGAACGTGAGGGGAAAAAATCTGAGGGGAGCCCCAAAATCCCTGGGAATGACCCTAAAAATCATCAGGAATGACCCAGAATTCCTGAGAATGACCCCAAATCGCCTGAGAATGACCCAAAATTAACGGGAATGGCCCCCAATCCCCGGGAATGGCACCGGGATGGGACGATCGTGAGGGGAAAAAATCTGAGGGGAGCCCCAAAATCCCTGGGAATGACCTCAAAATTAATTAGAATGATTCCAAATCCTGGGAATGGCCCCAGAATTAATGTGGAATAAGCCCCAAAATTAACGGAATGGCCCAAATCCCCGAATGGCACCGGATGGAAGACAGAAATATGAGGGGAAAAATTTGAGAGGAGCCCCAAAATCCCTGGAATGACCTAATAAAATTAACGTGGAATGACCTCAAACTCTTTGGGAATGACCCCAAATGAACGGGAATGGTCCCAAAATCCCTGGGAATGGCCTCAAATCCTCATGGGAATGACTCCCCAAAAATGAACGGAACACCCAGATCAACGGGAATGGCAATCAGATGGGAAAAATTGTGAGGGGAAAATCTGAGGGGAGCCCCAAAATCTCTGGGAATGGTCCCAGAATGAACGGGAATGACCCCAAATCCTGGGAATGACCCCGGAATTCCCGGGAATGGCCCCAAAATTACCGGGAATGGCCCCAGATTCCTGGGAGTGGCACTGGGATGGGACAAATCGTGAGGGGAAAAAATCTGAGGGGAGCCCCAAAATCCCTGGGAATGGTCTCAAAATGAACGGGAATGACCCCAAATCCTGGGGAATGGTGCCAGGATTGCCGGGAATGGCCCCAAATGCTGGACTTTGCAGGGGTGGCGCAGGTGATGGCCGGAGGAGTGACCGGCAGCGTGTCCGTGGCCCTGCACCCCCTGGTCATCCTCAACATCTCGGACCACTGGATCCGCCTGCGCTCCCAGGAGGGGCGCAACGGGCAGGGTGAGGGGACAGATTCCCAAAATGTTCCATGGAATGGTGCCTGGAATGTTCCCAAAATTATTCCATAAAAATGGGGTCTGGAAAAATCTCCTAAACGGGCCTCGAGTTCCAACCCGGGAACATCCAAACCTTCCCCAAATCCCCCCAAATCGGGTTTTAAATTTTTATTGGGATCCTCCAGATTTCCTCAGGACCCCCCAAACCATTCTAGGACTCCCCAAATCCCCTCCAGGACTCCCCAAATCCCCTCCAGGACCCCCCAAAGCCTTCCAGGACCCCCCAAAACACTCTCTGGACCACCCCCAAATCCCCTCCAGGATCCCTCAAAACCCCTCCAGGACCTCCTAAACACCCCCAGGACCTCCCAAACCCCTTCCAGGACCCCTCCCAAATCCCCTCCAGGACCCTCCCAAACCCCTCTAGGACCCCCCAAATCCCCTCCAGGACCCTCCCAAACCCCTCCAGGACCCTCCCAAACCCCTCCAGAACCCCCCAAACCCCTCCAGCACCCCTCAAATCCTCCAGGACCCCCCAAAAACACCCTCAGGGACCCCCCAAACTCCCCCTCCAGGATCCCCCAAAATACTCTGAGGAGCCCCCAAACCCCTCCAGGACCCCCCAAATCCCCTCCAAGGAGTACTACTACACCAAGGAGGAGCAGTGTGAGGGGACTGGGGGTCCCAAAAAATAAAAATGGGGAGATTTGGGGGATTTAGGAGAATTTTGGGGATCCCAGGAGAACTTTTAGGGAGTTTGGAAGGGATTTGAGTTGGTTTTGGGGGGATTTGAGGGGATTTTGGGGCTTGGGGGGACACCTGCTGATCGACAAGGAGCACTGCTACACCAAGGAGGAGCAGTGGGAGGGGATTGGGGGGTCCCCAAAAAATAAAAATTGGGAGATTTTGGGGGGTCACAGGGGAAAATTGGGGGATTTTGGGGTGGTTTTGAGGGGATTTTGGGGGATTTTTGGGGACACGTGCTCATTATCAAGGAGTACTACTACACCAAGGAGGAGCAGTGTGAGGGGATTGGGGGGTCCCAAAAAATAAAAATTGGGGAGATTTTGGGGGGTCACAGGGAAAAATTGGGGGATTTTGGGGTGGTTTTGAGGGGATTTTGGGGGGACACCTGCTGATTGACAAGGAGCACTGCTACACCAAGGAGGAGCAGTGGGAGGGGATTGGGGGGGTCCCAAAAAATAAAAATGGGGAGATTTGGGGGGGATTTAGGGGAATTTTGGGGGATTTTGGGGTGGTTTTGAGGGGATTTGGGGGGATTTTTGGGGATTTGGGGGGCCACGTGTCATTGACAAAGAGGGCTACTACACCAAGGAGGAGCAGTGGGAGGGGATTGTGGGGTCCCCAAAAAATAAAAATGGGGAGATTTGGGGGGGTCACAGGGAAAAATTGGGGGATTTTGGGGTGGTTTTGAGGGGATTTTGGGGGTCCCAAAAACAAAAAAGGGGGAGATTTGGGGGGTATTTAGGGGAATTTTGGGGATCCCAGGAGAACTTTAGGGAGTTTTGAAGGGATTTGAGTTGGTTTGGGGGGTATTTGAGGGGATTTTAGGGGGATTTTGGGGGTTTTGAGTGGGTTTGGGGGGATTTTTTTGGGGAATTTTGGAGCCCCCAGAAAAATATGGGGGTTTTTGAGTGGGTTTGGGAGGAATTTGGGGGATTTGGGGATCCCCAGAAAAAAAACTGAGGAAGGTTTGAGTGGGTTTAGGGGGGAGGTTGAGTGGATTTTGGGGAATTTTGGTGGAATTTTGGAGAAGCTGTGAAGGGATTTGGGTGAATTTTGGGGGTCCCAGGAAAAAAAAAAAATTTGGGAGGTTTTGGGGTGTTCTGAATGGATTTTGGGGGATTTTGGGTAATTTAAGTGGACTTTGGGGGTTTTGGGGTTCTGAGGGAATTTTGGGGATCCTGTGTCCCAATCCTGGATTTTTTTTTCCCAAAAAAAGTCAAGCAGGTGTTCAAGGATTTGGAATTTTTGGGCTGGTACACGACAGGGGGGCCCCCTGAGCCTGCAGATATCCACGTGCACAAACAGGTCAGGGGGGGGTTTGGGGGGATTTTGGGGGGATTTTGGGGGCATTTTAGGGAAATTTGGGGGATTTTGGGGAAGTTTTGGGGGATTTTGGGATTTTTTGGGGGGATTTTTGGGGGGATTTTGGGAGGTCTTGAAAGGATTTTGGGGGATTTTGGGGGATTTTAAGAGGATTTGGGAGGATTTTGGGAGGTCTTGAAGGGATTTTGGGGATCCTGGCAAAGTTTGGGGAAATTTTGGGGGATCCTGGAAGGATTTTTAGGGGATTTTGGGGGAATTTTAGGAGATTTTTGGGATTTTTTTGGAGAGATTTTGGAGTCTTGATGTGATTTTTGGGACATCCTTGGGAATTTTTAGGACCCTGGGGGGGAATTTTGGGGGAACTTGGAGGAATTTTTGGGGAATTCTGGGGGGATTTTGGGAGGTCCTGAAGGGATTTTGGGGATCCTGGCAAAGTTTGGGGAAATTTTGGGGGATCCTGGAAGGATTTTTAGGGGATTTTGGGGCTTTTTGGGGGATTTTTGGGCTCCACTTTTGATTTTTGGCAGATCCTTGGGAATCTTTGGGATTTTGGGGGAATTTTGGGATATTTTGAGATATTTCAACCCATCCTAAACAAATTTTTCTCCATTTTCCCTCATTTTCCCCCCATTTTCATTGGAATTTTGGTTTTTCCTGATTTCTGGGAATATTTTAACAATCCCCCCAAAATTTAGGAACACTTTGGGATTTTTTGGGGGGGGTCCTCACCCCAAAATTTTGGGATTTCTGCCCAGGTGTGCGAGATCATCGAGAGCCCCCTGTTCCTGAAGCTGAACCCCATGACCAAACACACTGATGTGAGTCTGGGGAAAAAAAAAAAAACCAATTTGGGGAAAAATCCCAAATTTTGGGGGGAAATCCCCCATTTTTGGGGCTTTCCCCAATTTTTGGGATCCCCAAATTTGGGGTTGATTCCTCCCCTCCCCCCCCCAGCTCCCCGTGAGCGTCTTCGAGTCCGTGATCGACATCATCAACGGGGAGGTGAGACCTGGGGGGATTTGGGGGGGAAATTTGGGATTTTGGGGGGAAATTTGGGACTTTGGGGGGATTTGGGGGTTTTTAGGGGGATTTTGGGGTGAAAATTTGGGGGAAATCAGAAAATTTTGGGGGGATTTGGGTTTTTTGGGGTGATTTTGGGCTGATTTGGGCTGGATTTCTGGGTGATTTTGGGCTGTTTTTTGGGTGATTTTGTGCTGTTTTTGTCTCATTTTGGGCTGTTTTTGGGCTGTTTTGGGGGCTGTTTTTTGGGTGATTTTGTTCTGATTTTGGGGCTGTTTTTTGGTGATTTTGTTCTGGTTTTGGGGCTGTTTTTTGGCTGATTTTAGTCTGTTTTTTGGGTGATTTTGTTCTGGTTTTGGTCTGTTTTTGGGTGATTTTGGGCTGTTTTTTGGGTGATTTTGTTCTGATTTTGGGTCTGTTTTTGGGTGATTTTGGGCTGTTTTTTGGGTGATTTTGTTCTGATTTTGGGGCTGTTTTTGGGTGATTTTGGGCTGTTTTTTGGGTGATTTTGTTCTGGTTTTGGGGCTGTTTTTTGGTCTGGTTTTGGCTGATTTTGTGGTAATTTTGGGCTGATTGTGGCTGTTTTGGGGGCTGGTTTTGTGCTGTTTTTTGGTTGGTTTTGGGGCTGTTTTTGTCTGATTTTGGGCTGTTTTGGTCTGTTTTATGTCTGTTTTTTGATCTTTTTTTGTCTGTTTTTGTCTGGTTTTGGGCTGCTTTTGAGCTGGTTTTTTGTGCTGATTTTTTTTTGTGGTGATTTTTGTCTGATTGTGGGTTGTTTTTCTGGTTTTAATGTGTTTTTGTCTGATTTTGGTCTGTTTTTTGTCTGGTTTTGATGTGTTTTTGGCTGCAATTGGTCTCTTTTTGGTCTGTTTTTGTGCTGTTTTTTGTGCTGTTTTTTGGGTGTTTTGGGGGCTGATTTTTGTCTATTTTTAGGGCAGTTTTAGGTCTGTTTCTGGCTGTTTTTGGGGTGATTTGAGGTGATTTTGGGCTGTTTTTGGGGTGATTTTGGTCTGTTTTGGGGGCTGTTTTTTGGCTGATTTTGATCTGATTTTGGTCTGTTTTTGTGCTGATTTTTGGGCTGATTTTGGTTGATTTTGTGCTGGTTTTGGTCTGTTTTTGGGGCTGTTTTCGTGCTGGTTTTGGTCTTTTTTTGGGGTGATTTTGGTCTGTTTATGGGGCTGTTTTTGGGGTGAATTTGGTCTGGTTTTGGGTGATTTTGGTCTGGTTTTGGGGCTAATTTTGGGGTGAATTTGGTCTGTTTTGGGGTGATTTTGGGTCTGTTTTTGGGGCTGATTTTGGTCTGTTACTTTGGGTGATTTTGGTCTGTTTTTGGGGCTGATTTTGGGGTGATTTTGGGTCTGTTTTTTGGGTGATTTTGGGCTGTGTTTTGGGTGATTTTGGTCTGTTTTTTGGGTGATTTTGGTCTGTTTTTGGGGCTGATTTTGGGGTGATTTTGGGCTGTTTTTTGGGTGATTTTGGTCTGTTTTTTTGGGTGATTTTGGTCTGTTTTTTGGGTGATTTTGGTCTGTTTTTTTGGGTGATTTTGGTCTGTTTTTGGGGCTGCTTTTGGGGTGATTTTGGTCTGGTTTTGGGTGATTTTGAGTCTGTTTTTTGGGTGATTTTGGTCTGGTTTTGGGCTGATTTGGGGCTGACTTTGGTCTGATTTTGGGTCTGGTTTTTGGGTGATTTTAGGTCTGTTTTTTGGGTGATTTTGGGTCTGTTTTTGGGGTGATTTTGGGTCTGTTTTTGGGGTGATTTTGGTCTGGTTTTTTGGGTGATTTTGGGTCTGTTTTTTGGGTGATTTTGGTCTGTTTTTTTGGGTGATTTTGGGTCTGGTTTTTGGGTGATTTTGGGCAGATTCTGGGGCTGATTTTGGGCTGATTTGGGTCTGTTTTTTGGGTGATTTTGGGCAGATTTTGTTTTTTTTCCCCTCCCCCAGGCCACCATGCTGTTTGCAGAGCTGCCCTACACACTGCCCGTGGGAGCTCAGGGCTGTCCCTGGGCTGGTTTGGGGCTGATTTTGGGCTGATTTTGGGCTGATTTTGGGGTGATTTTTGGGTGATTTTGGTCTGATTTTGGGCTGGTTTTGGTCTGTTTTTGGTCTGTTTTTGGGCTGATTTTGGGCTGATTTTGTTCTGTTTTTTGGGTGATTTTGGTCTGATTTTGGGGCTGATTTTGGGTCTGGTTTTTGGGTGATTTTGGGTCTGGTTTTTGGGTGATTTTGGGTCTGTTTTTTGGGCAGATTTTGGGCAGATTTTGTTTTTTTTCCCCTCCCCCAGGCCACCATGCTGTTTGCAGAGCTGCCCTACACCCTGGCCATGGCAGCTCAGGGCTGTCCCTGGGCTGGTTTTTGGGCTGATTTTGGGCTGTTTTTGGTGATTTTGGGTGATTTTGGGCTGTTTTTTGGGTGATTTTGGGTCTGTTTTTTGGGTGATTTGGGGCTGATTTTGGTCTGATTTTGGGGCTGATTTTGGGGTGATTTTGGTCTGTTTTGGGGCTGATTTTGGGGTGATTTTTTGGGTGATTTGGTCTGTTTTTTGGGTGATTTTTGTCTGTTTTTGGGGCTGATTTGGGGGTGATTTTGGGTCTGGTTTTTGGGTGATTTTGGGTCTGGTTTTTGGGTGATTTTGGGGCTGATTTTGGGGTGATTTTGGTCTGATTTTGGGGCTGATTTGGGGCTCATTTTGGGCTGATTTTGGGTCTGGTTTTTGGGTGATTTTGGTCTGTTTTTGGGGCTGATTTTGGGGTGATTTTGGGCTGTTTTTGGGTGATTTTGGGTCTGTTTTTTTGGGTGATTTTGGGCTGTTTTTGGGTGATTTGGGGTCTGTTTTTTTGGGTGATTTTGGGCTGGTTTTTGGGTGATTTTGGTCTGTTTTTGGGGCTGATTTTGGTCTGTTTTTTTGGGTGATTTTGGTCTGTTTTTGGGGCTGATTTTGGGGTGATTTTGGTCTGTTTTTTGGGTGATTTTGGTGTTTTTTGGGCTGATTTTGGGGCTGTTTTTTGGGCTGATTTTGGTGGTTTTTGGGCTGATTTTGGGGCTGTTTTTTGGGTGATTTTGGTCTGTTTCCCCTCCCCCAGGCCACCCTGCTGTTTGCAGAGCTGCCCTACACCCTGCCCGTGGGAGCTCAGGGCTGTCCCTGGGCTGGTTTGGGGCTTATTTTGGTCTGATTTTGGGTCTGTTTTTTGGTCTGATTTTGGGTCTGTTTTTTGGGTGATTTTGGGGCTGTTTTTTGGGTGATTTTGGGGCTGTTTTTTGGGTGATTTTGGGCTGTTTTGGGGCTGTTTTTGGGGTGATTTTGGTCTGTTTTTGGGTGATTTTGGGTCTGTTTTTTTGGGTGATTTTGGGTCTGTTTTTGGGTGATTTTGGTCTGTTTTTTGGGTGATTTTGGGTCTGTTTTTTGGGTGATTTTGGTCTGATTTTGGGGCTGATTTTGGGGTGATTTTGGTCTGTTTTGGGGCTGATGTTGGTGTTTTTTGGGTGATTTTGGTCTGTTTTTGGGTGATTTTTGGTCTGTTTTTTGGGTGATTTTGGTCTGATTTTGGGGCTGATTTGGGGCTGATTTTGGGTCTGGTTTTTGGGTGATTTTGGTCTGTTTTTGGGTGATTTTGGGCTGTTTTTTGGGTGATTTTGGGTCTGGTTTTTGGGTGATTTTGGGCTGTTTTTTGGGTGATTTTGGGTCTGGTTTTTGGGTGATTTTGGTCTGGTTTTTTGGGTGATTTTGGGTCTGTTTTTTGGGTGATTTTGGGTCTGTTTTTTGGGTGATTTTGGGCAGATTTTGTTTTTTTTCCCCTCCCCCAGGCCACCATGCTGTTTGCAGAGCTGCCCTACACCCTGGCCACCGAGGAGGCCGAGCGCATCGGCGTGGATCACGTGGCCAGGATGACAGCCACGGGGGGAGGGGAGAACAGCACAGGTGGCACCCCAAAATCCTGACATGTCACCCCAAAACCCCCCCTGGGGAACCCCAAACTGCCAGAGCACAGAATGGCCACGGGTTGGGTTGGAAAAAACACTGAAATTCCGGTGGGAAAAAAAACCCCAAAATTCAACCAATATTCACGCCCCCAAATTCAACCCAAAATCCCCCAAAATCCTTCAAAATCCACCCCAAAATCCTCCAAAATCCACCCCAAAATCCTCCAAAATCCGCCCCAAAATCCACCCCAACCCCCCAAAATCCCCAAAATCCTCCAAAATCCACCCCAAAATCCCCCCAAAATCCACCCCAAACCGCCCCAAAATCCACCCCAAAATCCACCCCAAACCCCCCCAAAATCCACCCCAAAATCTCCCCAAAATCCACCCCAAAATCCCCCCAAAATCCCCCCAAAATCCACCCAAAATCCCCCCAAAATCCCCCAAAATCCACCCAAAATCTCCCAAAATCCACCCCAACCCCCAAAATCCACCCCAAAATCCCCAAAATCCTCCAAATCCCCTAAATCCCCAAAATCCCCCAAAATCCACCCCAAATCCACCCCAAAATCCCCCAAAATCCACCCCAAAATCCACCCCAAAATCCCCCAAAATCCCCCAAAATCCCCCAAAATCCACCCAACCCCCAAAATCCCCCCCAAAATCCACCCCAAAATCCCCAAAATCCACCCCAAAATCCCCCCCAAAATCCACCCCAAAATCCCCCCCAAAATCCACCCCAAAATCTCCCCAAAATCCACCCCAAAATCCACCCCAAAATCCCCCCCAAAATCCACCCCAAACCACCCCCAACCCCCTCCCAAAATCCCCCCAAAATCCCCCCAAAATCTCCCCAAAAAACCCCCAATTGAAACAACCCCAAAATTCCAGTGGAAAAACCCCAAAATTCCACGAAAATCCCCCCAAAAAAACTCCTTTGAAAAAATCCCCAAATTCCAGCAGAGAAACCCCAAAATTCCACAAAAAAATTCCAAAAATCTCCAAATTTCCCCAAAAAACCCAGGGAGGGTTGGTGGGGGGAGGGGAGGGTTGGTTGGTTTTTTGGGGAGTTTTTTGGTGACGTTTTTGGGGTTTTTTGGGAGGTTTTTTTTGGGAATTTTGGGGTTTTTTGGGAGGTTTTTTTTGGGAATTTTGGGGTTTTTTGGGAGGGCTTTTTGGGAATTTTTGAGTTTTTTGTGGGTTTGTTTTGGGAGGTTTTTTGGGGAATTTTGGGTTTTTTTGGGAGGTTTTTTTGGAAATTTTGGGGTTTTTTGTGGGATCTTTTTGGGAGATTTTTTTGGGAATTTTGGGGTTTTTTTGTGGGTTCTTTTTGGGAGTTTTTTTGGGAATTTTGGGGGTTTTTTTGTGGGTATTTTTTAGGAGTTTTTTTGGGAATTTTGGGGGTTTTTTGTGGGTTCTTTTTGGGAGTTTTCTTTGGGTATTTTGGGAGGGTTTTTGGGGAATTTTGGGTTTTTTTTGTGGGTGTTTTTTGGGAGGTTTTTTTGGGAATTTTGGGGGTTTTTTGTGGGTATTTTTTGGGAGGTTTTTTTGGGAATTTTGGGGTTTTTAGGAGGTTTTTGGGAATTTTGGGGTTTTTTTGGGTATTTTTGGGAGGTTTTTGGGAATTTTGGGGTTTTTGGGAGGGTTTTGGGAATTTTGAGGGGTTTTTGTGAGTGCTTTTTGGAGGTTTTTTTGGGAATTTTGGGGTTTTTTGTAGGTTCTTTTTGGGAGATTTTTTTGGGAATTTTGGGAGGTTTTTTTGGAAATTTTGGGGTTTTTTTGTGGGTTCTTTTTAGGAGGTTTTTTTTGGGAATTTTGGGGGTTTTTTGTGGGTTCTTTTTGGGAGGGTTTTTTTGGGAATTTTGGGGTTTTTTGGGAGGTTTTTTTGGGAATTTAGGGGGTTTTTTGTGGGTATTTTTTGGGAGGTTTCTTTTGGGAATTTTGGAGTTTTTTGGGAGGTTTTTTTGGGAATTTTGGGGGTTTTTTGGGAGGTTTTTTTGGGAATTTTGGGCTTTTTTTTGTGGGATCTTTTTAGGAGTTTTTTTGGGAATTTTGGGGGTTTTTTGTGGATTCTTTTTGGGAGTTTTTTTGGGAATTTTGGGGGTTTTTGGGAGGGTTTTTTGGGAATTTTGAGGGTTTTTTGTGAGTGCTTTTTGGAGGTTTTTTTGGGAATTTTGGGGTTTTTTTCTGGGTTCTTTTTGGGAGTTTTTTTTGGGAGTTTTGGGAGGGTTTTTTGGGAATTTTGGGGTTTTTTTGTGGGTTTGTTTTGGGAGGTTTTTTGGGGAATTTTGGGTTTTTTTGGGAGGTTTTTTTGGAAATTTTGGGGTTTTTTGTGGGTTCTTTTTAGAAGGTTTTTTTTGGGAATTTTTGGGTTTTTTTGTGGGTATTTTTTGGGAGGTTTTTTTTGAAATTTTGGGGTTTTTTGGGAGGTTTTTTTGGGAATTTTGGGGGTTTTTTGTGGGTTCTTTTTAGGAGATTTTTTTGGAATTTTGGGGTTTTTTGTGGGTTCTTTTTGGGAGATTTTTTTGGGAATTTTGGGTTTTTTTGGGAGGGTTTTTTGGGAATTTTGGGCCTTTTTGTGGGTTCTTGTAAGGAGGGTTTTTTGGGAATTTTGGGGGTTTTTTGTGGGTTCTTTTTGGGAGTTTTTTTGGGAATTTTGGGGGTTTTTTGTGGGTTCTTTTTGGGAGATTTTGGGAATTTTGGGGTTTTTTTGTGGGGTTTTTTTGGGAGTTTTTTTTTGGAATTTTGGGTTTTTTTGTGAGTATTTTGGGAGGTATTTTGGGGGTTTTTTGTGGGTTCTTTTTAGGAGTTTTTTTGGGAATTTTGGGGTTTTTTTGTGGGTTCTTTTTGGGAGTTTTTTTTGGGAATTTTGGGAGGGTTTTTGGGAATTTTGGGGTTTTTGTGGGTATTTCTTAGGAGTTTTTGGGAATTTTGGGTTTTTTTGGGAGGGTTTTTTGGGAATTTTGGGGTTTTTTTGTGGGTGTTTTTTGGGAGGTTTTTTGAGAGTTTTGGGCTTTTTTTCTGGGTTCTTTTTAGGAGTTTTTTTTTGGGGAATTTTGGGGGTTTTTGTGGGTTCATTTTGGGAGGTTTTTTGGGGAATTTTGAGGGCTTTTTGGGAATTTTAGAGTTATATTTGTGGGGTGCTTTTTAGGAGATTTTTTGGGAATTTTGGGGTTTTTTTGTGGGTATTTCTTAGGAGTTTTTTTGGGAATTTTGGGGGTTTTTTGTGAGTATTTTTGGGAGTTTTTTTGGGGGTTTTTTGAGGGTTCTTTTTAGGAGGTTTTTCTGGGCAATTTTGGGGTTTTTTGGGAGGTTTTTTGGGAAATTTTGGGGTTTTTTTCTGGGTTCTTTTTGGGAGGTTTTTTGGGAATTTTGTCCTTTTTTTGTGGGTTCTTTTTAGGAGTTTTTTTGGGTTTCTTGGGAGGTTTTTTGAGGCAGTTTTTTGTGGGCTCTTATTTTTTTTGGGGGTTTTTTGGGACATTTCTTGGGGAGTTTCTTTGGGGCTCTTTTTGGGAAATTTTTTTTGGGTTTTTCTGTGAAACTTTCCAGCTTCGTTTTTATTTTTTTTTCCCGATTTCCCTTTCAATCCCCAACCCCCCAAACCCAACCCCCCCCAGGGGGTTTTGGGGGCCATTTTTTGGGGTTTTTCCCATCCCCAAACCCCAAAAAAGTTGCTAAAATGCCCAAATTTCTCCCCCAAAAGTGGCAGAGCACCTGATTGCCCAGCACAGCGCCATCAAGATGCTGCACAGCCGCGTGCGCCTCATCCTGGAGTACGTGAGGGCAGCTGAGCACGGTGAGAAAAGGGGGAAAATCCCAAATTTTGGGGGGTCCCACAGCCCTGGGGGGGTCAGGGGGGATCTGCAGGGCAGCAGAAACTGGGGGGATTTTTTCCTGATTTTTTGGGGATTTTTTTAGTGAATTTTGGGGATTTTTTTCTTGAATTTTTTGGGGATTTTTAGTGAATTTCGAGGATTTTTTTCCTGAATTTTTGGGGGTTTTTAGTGAATTTTGGGGATTTTTTCCTGATTTTTTGGGGATTTTTTAGTGAATTTTGGGGATTTTTTTCCTGAGTTTTTGGGTTTTTAGTGAATTTTGGGGATTTTTTTTCTTGAATTTTGGGGTTTTTTAAGTGAATTTTGGGGTTTTTTAAGTGAATTTTGGGGATTTTCCTGAAATTTCGAGGATTTTTTCCTGAATTTTTGGGGGTTTTTAGTGAATTTCCGGAGGTTTTTTTAGTGAATTTTTTTTTTTTTCTTGAATTTTGGGGTTTTTAGTAATTTTTGTTTTGTTTTGTTTTGTTTTCCCTGAATTTTTGGGGATTTTTTTTCCTGAATTTTTGGGGATTTTTAGTGAATTTTTGGGGATTTTAGTGAAATTTAGGGATTGTTTCTTCAATTTTTAGGATTTTTTTCCAGATTTTTTGAGAGTTTTTAGTGAATTTTGGGGATTTTTTTCCTGAATTTTTGAGGATTTTTAGTGAAATTTAGGGATTGTTTCCTGTATTTTTGGGGATTTTTTAAAGTGAATTTTAGGGAGTTTTAGGGAATTTTGGGGATTTTTTTCCTGAATTTTGGTTTTTTTTTTTCCTGAATTTTGGGGATTTTTAGTGAATTTTGGGGATTTTTCCTGAATTTTTGGGGATTTTTAGTGAAATTTAGGGATTGTTTCTTGATTTTTTTCCCTGAATTTTCAGGGAAATTTTGCTGAATTTTGGGGATTTTTCCCTGAATTTTTGGGGCTTTTAGTGAATTTTGGGGATTTTTTTCCCTTGAATTTTCGAGGATTTTTTTCCTGAATTTTCGAGTATTTTTTTCCTGAATTTTCAAGGGATTTTTAATCATTGTTTTTTTTTTTTTTTTTTTCCTGAATTTTCAAGGATTTTTAAAGTTAATTTTAAGGGAGTTTTAGTGAATTTTGGGATTTTTTCCTGAATTTTGGGGGTTTTTAGTGAATTTTGGGGATTTTTTTCCTGAATTTTCAGGGGACTTTTTGTAACTTTTTTTTTTTTTTTTTTTTTCCTGAATTTTTGGGTTTTTTTTTCCTGAATTTTTGGGGATGTTTTCCTGAATTTTCACAGTCCTGGGGGGAATTTTGGGGAATTTTTGGGGGGCCCTGACCCCAATTTTGGGGGATCCTGGGTTGGTTTTGGGGGAAATTTTGGGAGAATCTCCAGAGCAACCCTGAGACAAATTTGGGGTGTTCTGGGCTCTTTTTGGGGGGGTTGAGTTATTTTGGGGGGTCTGGTTGTTCTGAGGGGTCCCTGAACCCTAAAATTTGATTTTTTGGCCCCATTTTAGGGGAGGTTCCCTTCAACCACGAGATCCTGAGAGAGGCCTGTGCCCTGTGCCACTGCCTGCCTGTGCTGAGCACTGACAAGTTCAAAACTGACTTCTATGATGTGAGTAAAACCCAAAATTATCCTAAATTATCCTAAATTATCCTAAGTTATCCAAAATGTACCCAAAATTATCCTAAATTATCCAAATTCCCCCCCAAACCCTGCCCTGTGCCACTGCCTGCCTGTGCTGAGCACTGACAAGTTCAAAACTGACTTCTATGATGTGAGTAAAAACCCAAAATTATCCTAAATTATCCTAAATTATCCTAAGTTATCCAAAATGTACCCAAAATTATCCTAAATTATCCAAATTCCCCCCCAAACCCTGCCCTGTGCCACTGCCTGCCTGTGCTGAGCACTGACAAGTTCAAAACTGACTTCTATGATGTGAGTGAAAACCCAAAATTATCCTAAATTATCCTAAATTATCCTAAATTATCCTAAATTATCCTAAATGTACCCAGAATTATCCAAAATTATCCAAAATTATCCAAATTCCCCCCCAAGCCCTGCCCTGTGCCACTGCCTGCCTGTGCTGAGCACTGACAAGTTCAAAACTGACTTCTATGATGTGAGTAAAAACCCAAATTATCCTAAATTATCCTAAATTATCCTAAATGTACCCAAAATTATCCAAAATTATCCAAAATTATCCAAATTCCCCCCCAAGCCCTGCCCTGTGCCACTGCCTGCCCGTGCTGAGCACTGACAAGTTCAAAACTGATTTCTATGATGTGAGTAAAAACCCAAAATTATCCTAAATTATCCTAAATTATCCTAAATGTACCCAAAATTATCCAAAATGTACCCAAAATTATCCAAAATTATCCAAAATTATCCAAATTCCCCCCCAAGCCCTGCCCTGTGCCACTGCCTGTCTGTGCTGAGCACTGACAAGTTCAAAACTGACTTCTATGATGTGAGTAAAAACCCAAAATTATCCTAAATTATCCTAAATTATCCTAAATGTACCCAAAATTATCCTAAATGTACCCAGATTTATCCTAAATTATCCAAAATTATCCTAAATTATCCAAAACTATCCAAAATCCCCCCAAGCCCTGCCCTGTGCCACTGCCTGCCTGTGCTGAGCACTGACAAGTTCAAAACTGACTTCTATGATGTGAGTAAAACCCAAAATTATCCTAAATTATCCAAAATTATCCTAAATGTACCCAAAATTATCCAAAATTATCCAAAATCACCCAAAAATAATCCGAAATTAATCCAGAATAATCCAAAATCCACCCAAATCCCCCCAAACCCACCTGAAATTCACCCAAACCCCCAATTTTTCCCAAAAAACTCCCAAATTTCCCCCAAAAACTCCCAAATTTCCCAAAACTCCCAAATTTCCCCCAAAAACTCCCAAATTTTCCCCAAAAACTCCCAGATTTTCCCCCAAAAAGCTCCCAAATTTTCCCCCCAAAAAATCCCAGATTTTCCCCAAAACCTCCCGGATCTTTCCCAAAAAACTCCCAAATTTTCCCAAAATCTCCCAGATTTCCCCCAAAAACTCCCAGATTTTCCCAAAAAAACCCTCCCAGATTTCCCCCAAAACCTCCCGGATTTTCCCCAAAAAAACTCCCAGATTTTTCCAAAACTCCCAAATTTCCCCCAAAAAACTCCCACCTTTCCCCCAGATTTCCCCCAAAACCTCCCGAATTTTTCGGGAACCGCCCCTGAAATTCCCGAAATTCCCCAAATTCCCGGAATTCCCGAAATTCCCGGAATTCCCAAAATTCCTCAAATTCCCGGAATTCCCAAAATTCCCCAAATTCCCGGAATTCCTGAAATTGCCAAAATTCCCGGAATTCCCCAAATTCCCGGAATTCCCAAAATTCCTCAAATTCCCAAAATTCCCAAAATTCCCGGAATTCCCAAAATTCCCCAAATTCCTGGAATTCCCGAAATTCCCAAAATTCCCGAGATTCCCGAAATTCCCAAAATTTCCGGAATTCCCAAAATTCCCGAGATTCCCGAAATTCCCGGAATTCCCCAAATTCCCGAAATTCCCAAAATTCCTCAAATTCCCAAAATTCCCAAAATTCCCGGAATTCCCAAAATTCCTGAAATTCCCAAAATTCCCGGAATTCCCAAAATTCCTCAAATTCCCGGAATTCCCGAGATTCCCGAAATTCCCAAAATATCTCAAATTCCCGAAATTCCCGGAATTCCCAAAATTCCTCAAATTCCCAAAATTCCCAAAATTCCTGAAATTCCCAAAATTCCCGAGATTCCCAAAATTCCCGGAATTCCCAAAATTCCCGGAGTTCCCGGAATTCCCCAAATTCCCAGAATTCCTGAAATTCCTGAAATTCCCAAAATTCCCAAAATTCCCGGAATTCCCAAAATTCCCAGAATTCCCGAAATTCCTGAAATTCCCAAAATTCTCGAGATTCCCAAAATTCCCGGAATTCCCAAAATTCCCGAGATTCCCGAAATTCCCAGAATTCCCAAAATTCCCCAAATTCCCGAAATTCCCGAGATTCCCGGAATTCCCAAAATTCCCAAAATTCCCGAGATTCCCCAAAATTCCCGGAATTCCCAAAATTCCCGAAATTCCCGAGATTCCCGAAATTCCCGGAATTCCCGAGATTCCCGGCATTCCCGGAATTCCCGAGATTCCCGGCATTCCCCAGAATTCCCGGCATTCCCGTTGTTCCTCCCCAGCAATGCAACGACGTGGGGCTCATGGCCTACCTGGGCACCATCACCAAGACCTGCAACACCATGAACCAGTTCGTGAACAAATTCAACGTCCTGTACGACCGCCAGGGCATCGGCCGCCGCATGAGGGGGCTCTTCTGAAAATATCCCCAAAATATTCCAAAAACTGCCCCAAAAACTGCCCAAAAATATCCCCAAAATATCCCAAAAACTGCCCCAAAAATATCCCCAAAATATCCCAAAAACTGCCCAAAAATATCCCCAAAAATATCCCCAAAAACATCCCAAAAAACTGCCCCAAAATATCCCAAAATTATCCCAAAAATATCCCAAAATATCCCAAAAATATCCCAAAACTGCCCCAAAATATCCCAAACAGGGCATCGGGTGCCGCATGTGCAGCCTCTTCTTCTGAATATCCCAAAAATATCCCCAAAAATGGCCCAAAAATAGTCCCAAAAACTGCCCAAAAATGGTCCCAGAATGGTCCCAAAAACTTAACAAAAATGGTTCAACAAAGTTCCCCAAAATGGTCTCAAAAAGGCCCAAAAATTGTCCCAAAACTGCCCAAAAACTGCTTAAAAATATCCGAAATACGGTCCCAGAATGGCTCCAGAATGGTCCCAAAAATGGTCCCAAAAACTGCTCAAAAAATGGTCCAAACATCGCCCAAAACTGCCCAAAAATAGCCCAAAAAATGGTCAAAGAATGGCCCGAAAACTGTCCAAAAACAGTCCCAAAAACTGTCCAAAAATGGCCCAAAATTTCCCAAAAACGGCCCAGAAATGGTCCCAAAAATGGTCCCAAAACCAGCACAAAAATGGTCCCAAAATATCCCAAAAACTGCTCAAAAACTGCTCAAAAAAAGGTCCCAAAATATCCCAAAACTGCCCAAAAATATCCCAAAAAATGGTCCCAAAAATGGCCCCAAAAAATGGCCCAAAATGTTACCAAAATATCCCGAAAATGGTCCCAAAACTGCCCAAAAATGGCCCCAAAAATGGTCCCAAAAACTGCTCCAAATGGTCCCAGAATTGTTTCCAAATGGCCCCAAAAATGGCCCAAAATTGTCCCAAAAGGGCCCAAAATTATCCCAAAAAATGCCCAAAAAATGATCCTTAAATGGTCCCAAAACACCCGAAAATTTTTTGAGAAAAGCCCCAAAAATTCTCAAAAACGGCCTCAAAAATCTTCATAAAAATGGGCCCAAAACCCCCCAAAAACTCCCCAAAAATGCCCCAAAAATTCTCAAAAAATTCTCAAAAATGGCCCCAAAACCTCCCAAAAATGGCCCAAAATTGGGGGGTTTGGGGCAATAAAGTTGAGTTTAAAAAAGAGAATTTTGGGTTTTTTCCTTTTTTATGGGGGAGGTGGCGGGGGAGGGGAAAAGGGGCTTTGGGGTTTTTGGGAAACCCAAATTCTCCCAAAAAATGATCCCAGAAATTTGGGGAAAATCTGGGACTTTCTTGGTGTAAAAATTGGGATTTTTGGGGTGGAAAATGGGATTTTTTTTCGGAGAAAGTTTGGGAATTTTTAGGGGGTGTATTTGGGAATTTTTTTGGAAAATTCAGGTGGTTTTGGGAAAAGGATTTTTTGGGGATAAAAAAAAGGGGATTTTGGGAGGAGGGAGAACAACGAACCAACCCAAAATTAATGAATTTTAAAATCCTTTTATTAATAAAAATTCTTTTATTGCTACAAAAAAGCACAAAAAAACAAAAAAAAAACCCCAAAAAAACCCAAAAACCAAAAACCTGGGGGGGATTTTGGGGGTTCCCAGTCAGAATTTGGGGTTCCTGGGGAGAATTTTTTCCATTTTTTCCCAAATTTGGGGGATTTTTCCCAAAATATTTGTCCTGCCTCAACTTTTGACCTTTTCTTGGAGGGGATTTTTGCCATTTTGGGGGGATTTTTGCACTTTTTAAATTTTTATTTTCCCAGTTTTTGATGGGATTTTTTCCAGGTTTTCCTGGTGTTTTTCCCATTTCTGGCAGGATTTCTGTTTTTCCCATTTCTGGCAGGATTTTTCCTATTTTTCATGGTGGTTTTCTATGAGGATTTTGCAGTTTTTTGCAGGATTCCTCCCATTTTTTGAACATTTTTTCCCATTTCTTGCTGAATTATCCCCATTTCTCATGAGGCTTTTCTCATTTCTCGCCGAGTTTTTGCTGGTTTTTGCTGTTTTTTGCTGTTCCTGGTGAGGTTTGTCCCATTTTTTGCAGTTTTTTCCCCATTTCTTGCAGGATTTTTGTAGTTTTTTCCTTTTTTTTGCAGTTTTTCCCCATTTTTGGTCTCTGTCACACAAAGGTGATTCTGCAGCACATTCCCCATTTTTTACAGGATTTTTCCCCATTTTTCGCAGGTTTTTTCCCATTTTTTGCAGTTTTTTTCCCCATTTTTTGCAGGATTTTTGCAGGTTTTTCCCATTTTTTGCAGTTTTTTCCCCATTTTCAGCCCCCTCACACAAATTTCACCCTGGTCCTGGCCGGGTTCACCTGCAGCACATTCCCCATTTTTTACAGGACTTTTTCCCATTTTTTGCAGTTTTTTTCCCCATTTTTGCAGGATTTTTCCCCATTTTTTCCCCATTTTTTGCAGTTTTTTCCCCATTTTTGCAGGATTTTTGCAGGTTTTTTCCCATTTTTTTCCCATTTTTTGCAGTTTTCCCCCCACTTTGGGTCTCTGTCACACAAATGTCACCCTGGTCCTGGCCAGGTTCACCTGCAGCACATTCCCCATTTTTTGCAGAGTTTTTTCTCATTTTTTCCCCATTTTTTGCAGTTTTTTCCCCATTTTTGCAGGATTTTCCCCCATTTTTTCCCCATTTCTTGCAGGTTTTTTCCCATTTTTGCAGGATTTTTGCAGTTTTTTCCCATTTTTTGCATTTTTCCCCCCATTTTGGGTCTCTGTCACACGAATGTCACTTTGGTCCTGGCCGGGTTCACCTGCAGCACATTCCCCATTTTTTGCAGAGTTTTTCCCCATTTTTTCCCCATGTTTTGCAGTTTTTTTCCCCATTTTTGCAGGATTTTTCCCCATTTTTTCCCCATTTCTTGCAGGTTTTTTCCCATTTTTTGCAGGATTTTTGCAGGTTTTTTCCCATTTTTTGCAGTTTTCCCCCCACTTTGGGTCTGTGTCACACGAATGTCACTTTGGTCCTGGCCGGGTTCACCTGCAGCACATTCCCCATTTTTTGCAGAGTTTTTTCCCATTTTTTCCCCATTTTTTGCAGTTTTTGTCCCCATTTTTGCAGGATTTTTCCCCATTTTTTCCCCATTTCTTGCAGTTTTTTTCCCCTTTTTTGCAGGATTTTTGCAGGTTTTTTCCCATTTTTTTCCCATTTTTGCATTTTCCCCCCACTTTGGGTCTGTGTCACACGAATGTCACTTTGGTCCTGGCCGGGTTCACCTGCAGCACATTCCCCATTTTTTGCAGAGTTTTTTCCCATTTTTTCCACATTTTTTACAGGATTTTTCCCCATTTCTTGCAGTTTTTTTTCCCCATTTTTGCAGGATTTTTGCAGGTTTTTTCCCATTTTTTTCCCATTTTTTGCATTTTCCCCCCACTTTGGGTCTCTGTCACACGAATGTCACTTTGGTCCTGGCCGGGTTCACCTGCAGCACATTCCCCATTTTTTGCAGTTTTTTTCCCCATTTTTGCAGGATTTTTCCCCATTTTTTCCCCATTTCTTGCAGTTTTTTCCCCATTTTTGCAGGATTTTTGCAGGTTTTTTCCCATTTATTTCCCATTTTTTGCATTTTTCCCCCCACTTTGGGTCTGTGTCACACGAATGTCACTTTGGTCCTGGCCGGGTTCACCTGCAGCACGTTGAGCCCCTCGTACTCAGCCAGGGCCTCGCTCACCTGGCCGGGGGTGAAGCCCCGAGCCCCCAAAACCTCCAGGGCGTGGGGGAGGGGCACCGAGCGCCCCCCGGGCCCCCCCAAATCCCGCAGGATCCCGAAAATCGCCTCCGAGGGCCGGGGGCACCTGGGGGGGAAAGGGGGGAGAGGTCACCCCAAAACAGCCCCCCAAAAATCCAGGGAATTCACCCAAAATCCCTCAAAACAGCCCCTCAAAATCCCCCCAAAATTCCCTGAAATTCGCCCAAAATCCCTCAAAAACAGCCCCTCAATATCCCCCCCAAAATTCCCTGAAATTCACCAAAAATTCCCTGAAATTCACCCAAAATCCCTCAAAAACAGCCCCCCAAAAATCCAGGGAATTCACCCAAAATCCTCAAAAACAGCCCCCAAAATCCAGGGAATTCACCCAAAATCCTCAAAAACATCCCCCAAAAATCCAGGGAATTCACCCAAAATCCCTCAAAAACAGCCCCCCAAAAATCCAGGGAATTCACCCAAAATCCCTCAAAAACAGCCCCCAAAATCCAGGGAATTCACCCAAAATCCCTCAAAACATCCCCCAAAAATCCAGGGAATTCACCCAAAATCCCTCAAAAACAGCCCCCAAAAATCCAGGGAATTCACCCAAAATCCCTCAAAAACAGCCCCCCAAAAATCCAGGGAATTCACCCAAAATCCCTCAAAAACAGCCCCCCAAAAATCCAGGGAATTCACCCAAAATCCCTCAAAACAGCCCCTCAATATCACCCCAAAATCCAGAGAATTCACCCAAAATCCCCAAAAACAGCCCCTCAAAATCCCCCCAAAATTCCCTGAAATTCACCCAAAATTCCCTGAAATTCGCCCAAAATCCCTCAAAAACAGCCCCTCAATATCCCCCCCAAAACCTTAAAACATCCCCCAAAATCCACAGAATTCACCCAAAATCCCTCAAAAACATCCCCCCAAAATCCAGGGAATTCACCCAAAATCCCTCAAAACAGCCCTCAAAATCCCCAAAATCCCCAAAAACATCCCCCCAAAATCCACAGAATTTGCCCAAAATCCCTCAAAAACATCCCCCAAAATTCCCTGAAATTCACCTAAAATCCCCCCCAAAATGCTCATAAAAATCCCCCAAAACCCCTAAAAATCCCTCAAAAATTCACGGAATTCACCCAAAATCCCTCAAAAACATCCCCCCAAAATCCCCCCCAAATCCCTAAAAATCCCCCAAAAATCCATGGAATTCACCCAAAATCCCTCTAAATCATCCTCTCAAAATCCCCCCAAAATTCCCCCCTAAAACCCTAAAAAATTCCCCCAAAATTCCCTGAAATTCTCCCAAAATCCCTCAAAAAATTCCCCTCAAAATCCCCTCCAAATCCACGGAATTCACCCAAAATCCCTCAAAAACATCCCTTTGAAATCCCAAGAAAATCCCCAGAAAAATCCCCCCAAAAATCCTCCACAAAATCTCCAAAAATCCCAAAACAATCCCCTCAAAATCATCAAAAATCCCAAAATCCCCCAAAAATTCTCCCGAAAATCCCCTAAATACCAAAAAAATGCCCCAAAAATCCCCCCTAAAATCCCCAAAATTCACCCAAAATCCTCAGGGGGAAAAAAAAAAAATCCCCAAAAATCCTCCCTAAAATTCACCCAAAATTTCCCAGAAATCCCCAAATCCCAATAACCCCAAATATTCCCAAAATCCCCAATTTTCCTGAATTTCTGGTTCCTCACCTGAGGCCGGGCTCGGGGTCCCCAAAAACCCCCCAGATTCCCCAAATCCCAATGACCCCAACACCCCAAACAATCCCAGAATTCCCGGATTTTCCCGAAATTTCCAGATTTTCCCAAAATTCCCGGATTTTCCTCACCAGGGGCTGCGCTTGGGGTCCCCCCTCAGGGAGTTCCAGGGTCCCCAAAAACCCCCAAAATTCCCCAAATCCCAATGACCCCAAATACCCCAAACAATCCCAGAATTCCCGGATTTTCCCAGAATTCCCAAATTTTCCCAAAATTCTCAGATTTTCCTCACCTCAGGCTGGGCTCGGGGTCTCCCATTAGGGAGTCCCGGGGTCCCCAGTGTCCCCAAAACCCCCCAAAATTCCCCAAATCCCAATGAACCAATAACCCAAACAATCCCAGAATTCCTGGATTTCCCTGAAATTCCCGAATTTCCCGGAATTCCCGGATTTCCTCACCTGGGGCCGGGCTCGGGGTCCCCAGTGTCCCCAAAACCCCCCAAAATTCCCCAAATCCCAATGAACCAATAACCCAAACAATCCCAGAATTCCCGGATTTCCCCGAAATTCCCGGATTTTCCTGAAATTCCCGGATTTTCCCGGATGTCCCGGAATTCCTGGATTTTCCTCACCTGGGGCCGGGCTCGGGGTCCCCCCTGAGGGAGTCCCGGGCGGCCTCGAGCAGCCTCAGGGCCTCGCTGACGTCGTCCTTCTCCACCACCGAGCCCAGGCGCAGCCGGGCCTGACACAACACCCAAAAACAGACCCAAAATCAGCCCAAAAACAGCCCAAAATCAGCCCAAAATCAGCCCAAAAACAGCCCCAAAATCAGCCCCAAAAACCAGCCCAAAAACAGCCCAAAATCAGCCCAAAAAACACCAAAATCAGCCCCAAAAACCGCCCAAAATCAGCCCAAAAACAGCCCCAAAACAGCCCCAAAATCAGCCCAAAAAACACCAAAATCAGCCCAAAAAACCAGCCCCAAAATCAGCCCAAAAAACACCAAAATCAGCCCAAAAAACAGCCCAAAACCAGCCCCAAAACCAGCCCCAAAATCAGCCCAAAAATAGCCCCAAAATCAGCCCAAAAACCAGCTCAAAATCAGCCCCAAAAATAGCCCAAAAAAGACCAAAATCAGCCCAAAACACAGCCCAAAAATAGCCCCAAAATCAGCCCAAAAATACCAAAATCATCCCAAAAAACTGCCCAAAAACAGTCCCAAAATCAGCCCAAAAACAGCCCCAAAATCAGCCCAAAAACAGCCCCAAAATCAGCCCAAAAACCACCAAAATCAGCCCAAAAAACTGCCCAAAAACAGCCCCAAAAACCCCCAAACCAGCCCCGAGTGGGACATGGGGGTCAGTGCTGGTCACTGGGGGTCACTGGTCCATACTGGGAGGGTCAGTGATGGTCACTGGGGGTCAGTGACGGTCAGTGCTGGTCACTGGGGGTCAGTGCTGGTCAGTGCTGGTCAGTGGTCAGTACCAGGGCCGTGGCCAGGCGCAGGATGGCCAGCAGGGTCCTGGCAGAGGTGTAATAACCAGAGCTGTTATAACACAGTGACACTGGGCGGTCAGTGCTGGTCAGTGCTGGTCAGTGACGGTCAGTGACGGTCAGTGCTGGTCACTGATGGTCAGTGGTCAGTACCAGGGCCGTGGCCAGTCTGAGGATGGCCAGCAGGGTCCTGGCAGAGGTGTAGAGCCCGTCCCCGCGCCCCTCCCGCCGCAGCTCCACGTAGGCGGCCGTGACGAACTCGCCCAGAGCCTCGGGCAGCAGCGGCTGCCGGCGCCGGCACGCGGAGATGTAGCGCCTGGTTGGGGTGAGAAATGGGGATTTTGGTAAAAATGAAACAGACAGGGGGGATGTAGCGCCTGTTTGGGGTAAAAAACGGGGATTTTGGTAAAAATGAAACAGACAGGGGGGATGTAGCGCCTGTTTGGGGTAAAAAACGGGGATTTTGGTAAAAATGAAACAGACAGGGGGGATGTAGCGCCTGTTTGGGGTAAAAAACAGGGATTTTGGTAAAAATGGAAATAAAAACAGTAATTGGGGAAAAACAGACAGGGGGGATGTAGCACCTGGTTGGGGTGAGAAACGGGGATTTTGGTAAAAATGGAAATAAAAATAGTAATTGGGGAAAAACAGACGGGGGGGATGTAGCGCCTGTTTGGGGTAAAAAACAGGGATTTTGGTAAAAAGGAAAATAAAAACAGTAATTGGGGAAAAACAGACGGGGGGAGGTAGCGCCTGGTTGGGGTGAGAAACGGGGATTTTGGTAAAAATGAAAATAAAAATAGTAATTGGGGAAAAACAGACAAGGGGGATGTAGCGCCTGGTTGGGGAGAGAAACGGGGATTTTGGTAAAAATGGAAATAAAAATAAAAATAGTAATTGGGGAAAAACAGACAGGGGGAGGTAGCGCCTGTTTGGGGAGAGAAACCGGGATTTTGGTAAAAAATGAAAATAAAAATAGTAATTTGGGAAAGACAGACGAGGGGGATGTAGCGCCTGGTGGGGAGAGAAATGGGGATTTTGGTAAAAACAGACAAGGGGGATGTAGCACCTGGTTGGGGAGAGAAACGGGGATTTTGGTAAAAATAAAAATAAAAATAGTAATTGGGGAAAAACAGACAAGGGGGATGTAGCGCCTGTTGGGGTGAAAAACGGGGATTTTGGTAAAAAATGGAAATAAAAATAAAAATAGTAATTGGGGAAAAACAGACGGGGGGATGTAGCGCCTGTTTGGGGTAAAAAACGGGGATTTTGGCAAAAATAAAAATGGGGATTTTGGTAAAAACAGACAGGGGGATGTAGCGCCTGTTGGGGTAAAAAACAGGGATTTTGGTAAAAACAGAAATGGGGATGGAGCATCTGTTTGGGGAGAATTTTGTGTGAATTTGGGGTGGATTTTGGGTGGATTTTGGGGTGAATTTTGGGTGGATTTTGGGGTGATTCTGGGTGGATTTTGGGGTGATTCTGGGGTGATTTTGGGTGGATTTTGGGGTGAATTTTGGGTGAGTTTTGTATGAATTTGGGGTGGATTTGGGGTGAATTTTGGGTGGATTTTGGTGAATTTTGTGTGAATTTTGGGGTGATTTTGGGGTGGATTTTGGGGTGATTTTGGGATGGATTTTGGGTGGATTTTGGGGTGATTTTGGGGTGATTTTGGGTGGATTTTGGGGTGATTTTGGGGTGATTTTGGGGTGATTTGGGTCCCACCTCATGAGTTTCATGTCCAGGGGCCGGAAGGCGCTGGGCGGCTCCCGGCTGTGCCGGTGCACGAAGGTGACGTGCTGGGCCAGCCTGGCGGGAAACGCGACCGGAATGTCACCAACGGGGACGGGAATGTCACCAACGGGGACGGGAATGTCACCAACGGGACGGGAATGTCACCAATGGGAATGTCACCAACGGGAATGTCACCAACAGGGATGGGAATGTCACCAACGGGAATGGGGAATGTCACCAAATGGCAATGGGAATGTCACCAACGGGAATGGGGAGCTCTGGAGCCAACCCAACCACACCCAACCCAACCCACCCAACGCAACCCAACCCAACCAACCCAGCTCAACCCGAAGCCTCTTCCATTGACCCCAAACCCAACCCAATGCAACATAACCAACCCAACTCAAAGACTCTTCCATTGACCCCAGGACCCCTCCATTGACCCCAATCCCAACTCAAACACTCTTCCATTGACCCCAATCCCAACCCAAAGACCCTTCCATTGACCCCTGACCCTTCCATTGACCCCAGGACACCTCCATTGACCCCAATCCCAACTCAAACACTCTTCCATTGACCCCAATCTCAACCCAAAGACCCTTCCATTGACCCCAGGACCCCTCCATTGACCCCAATCCCAACCCAAAGACTCTTCCATTGACCCCAGGACCCCTCCATTGACCCCAGGACCCCTCCACTGACCCCAACCCCCCCCCCAGTCCCCGTGCCCGCCCACCGCAGGTCGCGGTCGCGCTGGGGCCGGTCCTGCAGCAGCCAGAGCAGGTCGAAGGAGAGAGCAGCGGCGGGCAGCTGCAGGTTGTGCCCAGGCTGCGGCGCTGGTCGAGCGCCCAGCCCGGGTTGGCGGCGGCCAGCACGCGCAGCGCTGAGCGTGGCCATGACGCCGGCCTTGGCCACGGCCACGCCTGCTGCTCCAGCGCCTGCACGGCCACGCGGTCGGCGCGTCCAGCATCTTGTCGAACTTGCCGATGCAGCAGACGCCGCGGTCGGCCAGCACCAGCGCCGCCTCCAGCTGCCAGCTCGCTCCGCCCCGCAGCACCGCGCCAGCCCCACGCCCGACGAGCCGCGCCTGGCCGTGTACTGGCCTGGGGGTGGGGAGAGTGGGGGAATTGGGGGATGGGGGGATGGGGGGATGGGGGATGGGGGAGAATGGGAGGGAAATGGGGCAAAAATGGGGAAGAATGGGGAGAATGGGGGAGAACGGAGGGGAATTGGGGGAAATGGGGGGATAATGGGGGAGAATGGGGGAATTGGGGGAAATGGGGGATAATGGGGGAGAATGGGGGAAATGGGGGTGAATGGGGGAACGGGGAAATGGGGAGAATGGGGGAATGGGGGAAGGGGGGAAATGGAGAATGGGGGAAAATGGAGAATGGGGATGGGGG
>JAREIS010000832.1:0-43907 GCA_030060385.1 Muscicapa striata striata
AAATCAAACCAACCCCCAAAAAGAGAGGAGCTCATTCCTGGGAATTTTGGGAATTCTGCTTGTTCGGGGGTGTTTCGTGTGGAATTCCAGGATCCCTGCTCCATGCGTCCTGTTTTCTCTTTATCCACAGGGATATTCTCATTTTCCCACAGGTAATTCCTATGAATTTTCCCTGGTTTGGCCTCCATCCTCTGTCCACAGCTTCCCACCTGGATTGTCCCAAAGAGGCAGCAGGACAATCCATGCTCAACATCCCCTTTTTTCCAGGCCATCTGATCCCAAAACTTCTTTTATCCACATCCCTCAACTCCAGTGGGAATTCTTGAGCCCAACCAGCCACAAATTCCAGCCTAAAATTGAGGATTCCTCCTATGTCTCCTTGTCAGCATCCTGCCAGCCTCATTCCCAAAATCCTTCATCTTCCCATTTTTCCACCCTCCATGGTCCCATTTTCTTCCCACACCCCACAAAATCGCCCACACTGAACCTGCTCTGAGGATATCCCACATTTCCTCATCCTGCTCTTCCTCATTCCCAAAGTTTTGGCCCCATTCCCACGATCCCAATCCAGGCTCAGCTCCGTGGGGAGACGGGACCTGAGGAGCCCAGCCTGGATCCAGCCTCTCCAAATCCAGGAAATCGGGATTGCCTCCACCTGTTTGGAATGGGATTGGCACAGCAGGCCTGGATTGGGATCTCTGCCTTCCACAGTCCCAGACTTTTCCATGTTTTTCATGGAATCAGGAATGGTTTGGGTTGGAAAGAGCTTAAAGATGATCCCATTCCCACCCATCCACGGGCAGGGACAATTCCCACTGTCCCAGGGGATCCAGCCTGGCCTTGGGCACTGCCAGGATCAGGGGCAGCCACAGCAAATCTGGGAATTCCATTCCAGGCAGGAATTCCCTTCCCAAGATCCCAGCCCAATCTCCCCTTTCCCAGTGGGAGCCATTCCCTGTGTCCTGTCCCTCTCCCTGCTTGTCCCCCAATTCCAGCTCTCCTGGAGCCTGCAGGACTCTGGGCATTCCTGAATTTTCCCTTCTCCAGGGAGCATTCCCAGCTCTCCCAGAGCAGAGGGCTCCCAGAATCCTGGAATGGGTTGGGTTAGGAGTGACCCTAAATCCCATTCCCACCTCATCCATGGGCACCTTCCTCTATCCCAGGTTGTTTTCCAAATCCGTCCAACCCATCCCTGGACGCTTCCGGGATCAGGGGATGAGGGAGAAGCTCCTCAGATTTTTGCTGCAGCTGAGGCTGCACAACTCATCCTCCCCTCCCCTTTCCGCAGCTCTCTTCCCCAAAATCGCTACCCCCTTTGGGACACCTGGAACCAACCTAGACAAACAAACAAACAAACAAACAAACAAACAAACAAAAAAACCCAAAGCAAAACAAAAACAAACAAACAAACAAAAAAACCCCACAAAAAAACAAAAAAAACCCAAAACCCAAAAAACCCAAAAAACAAAAAAAAAACCTAAAAAACCAAACAAAAAAACAAATAACAAACAAAACAAAACAAAAACAAACAAACAACCAAAAAAACAAAAACAAAAACAAAACAAAACAAAAACAAAAAACAAAAACAAAAAAAAAAAAACCCAAAAAAACACCCAAAACCAAAAAACAAAACAAAAAAAACCCAAACAAACAAACAAACAAAAAAAAACCAAACAAAAAAACCCCACAAAAAATTAAAAAAAAAAAAAGAAAAAAAAAACCAAAACTAAAAAAATAAACAAAAAACCTGTCCGCTCCCATTGTGCGCCTGGATTATCGGCTCTGGTAAAAAGCCAGGGAATGCCGGAGGATGCTCAGGGAGCCGGGGGAGCGCAAAGGGCGCATCCTGAGCGCTCCTGGAGGGGGAGGGAGCGGAGCCCGCGGGTCCCCGGGGACCGCCTGTCCTTCCCTTCCCTGTCCTTCCCCTTCCCTTCCTTCCCTTCCCTTCCCCTTCCCTTCCCTTCCCTTCCTTCCCTTCCCTTCCCCCTTCCCTTCCCCTTCCCTTCCTTCCTTCCCCTTCCCTTCCCTTCCCTTCCTTCCTTCCTTCCCCTTCCTTCCCTTCCTTCCCTTCCCTTCCCTTCCCTTCCTTCCCTTCCCTTCCTTCCTTCCCTTCCCTTCCCTTCCCTTCCCTTCCCTTCCCTTCCTTCCTTCCCTTCCCTGAAACTTCCTGAAACTTCCTGAAACTTCCCTTCCCTGAAACTTCCCTTCCCTGTCCCTCCCCGAGGCCCAGGAGCTCCCGCTCTCCCCAGACGTTTCCTCAGCCCCGGGGCTGCGCTCCGGGACCGGAGCGGGCCCTGCCCGGCACCGGGTCCCGGCCATGAATCGCGGCAGCGCCGTCCCGGCACCGGCCGAGGGGGAAGCGCTGCGAGGGAAGCCTCGGGCTGCAAAAAGCGGCTCTCCCCCTTTCCTTTCATTTCCCCCTGTTTTATCCTCATTATCTCCCCACTTTTGCGTTTTTTCCTCATTTTTTCTCCTTTTTCCCCCTCTCATTTTCCCCTTTTTTCTCCCTTTGCTCCCCTTTTTGCCCTTTTTCTTCTTTTCTCATTTCCTCCCTTTTTTACTCTCTTTTCTCCTTTTTCTGCTTTGTTTTTTTCTCTTTTCCATTTTCCTTCTCTCTTTTTCCTTCTCCTTTTGTTCCTTTTTCCCTTTCACCTTTTTTCCTCTTTTTTATCCTTTTTTCCTTTTCTGCTTTCCCTTCTTTAACTTTTCTTTTTTCTTTCTCACATTTTTCCATTTTCTTTTTTCCCCTTTTCCCTCCCCTTTTCCCCCTTCCTTTCCTCCTCTTTTTTCCTTCCTTTCCTCCCCTTTTTCCCCTTTTCTCATTTTCACCCATTTTTTCTCCTTTTTTCCTTTTTCTCCTTTCCCCTTCTTTCTCCTTTTTTCCCTTTTCTATTTTTCTACTTTTCCCTCTTTTCTCTCTTTTTCTTTTTTCTTTTTCTCTTTTTCCCTCCCCCTTTTTTTCTCTCCTTCTCCTTTTTTCCTTTTCCCTCCTTTCTCCTCCTTCCCTCTTTGCGATTTTTTCTCCTTTTTTCATTTATTCCTTCCCCCCCTCTTCCCTTTCCCATCTCCTTCCCCATTCCCCCCCCTTTTCCCTTTTTTCTTTTTCTCCTTCTTTGCTTTATTCCTTTTCCCCCCTTTTCCTTTTTCCTTCCCTCTTCTTCCCCCGTTTTTCTCCCTCTTTTCCCTTTCCCCTTTTTCTTTCCCCACTTCCCCTTTCTTCCCTTTCTCCTTTTTGTTTTCTTTTTTCAGTGAGGTTTTCCCTCGCTTTTTTCCCCCTTGCTCATAATTTCTCCTCCCAACACCTTTTTTCCCCCAGTTCCCTGATTTTAGACCCAGCTGCACTAAACAGGAAGAGAATCTGTGCCATGAAAGATAACATTTGTCCCAATTTTGTCTGAATGCTTTCACAATTTTGTCCTAATTTTTCAAATTTTTTTTCAATTTTTTTTTCACAATTTTTTTCACTTTTTTTTTTCCCCCACAATTTTTTTTCACAATTTTTTTCGTATTTTTTCACATTTTTTTTTTTTTTTATTTTTTTTTTTTTTTTTACCATTTTGTGCCAACCTGCCCCCACTCTGTTCCCATGGAAAATCAGCACATCCAGGCCCTTCCAGGGCAGGAATGAAAACACGGGAATATTTTATCCAAATTTAGGATAATTTACAGCCCATTCCCAAGTGAGAAAAACAGGGATTGCCCCAGGATCCTGCAGGGAGGAGAGGAATGCTGGGAATTCTGTCCCTGGTTTCCAAAATCCAATCCAATCCTTCCACATGGGAGGAGCTCCAAATGGGATCATGGTGGCCTTGGGGACATCTCCAGGGTCACCCCTGCCAGGAATCCTCCAAAATCCCACCTCCACTTCCCTCCATGGCGACAATTCCCAGGATTTCCGGGCACTTCCAGCCCCCCAAGCGACTTCCCTGCTACATCCCCACCATGGAAACCCTTGGAAAATTAAGGAATTTCGCTCCAAACATGTTTTTCCAAGTTGAAAAGGCGAAGGCTGTGGAAAAGGATCCATTAAGGAAGTTTAATCTTTCCCTGAGGTCCTGTGGTTTGGGAAGGAGGAGGAGGAGGAATGCTCTGCCTCCTGGACAGATCGGGGTTGTTTTTTCCTGTCCCCGCACGAAAAATTTCGGAATAAACCCAGGATTTGCCTCCAGCTTCCCTCTGGATATTCTCTCATTGTTCAGATGCCCAGCAAGCATCCATCAGGCTTTGTCATTCCCAAACCAAATTTTTTACCAGGAAAAACAGCAAATAAAAAACTCCAGCTCCCCCCAGATCTTCCCCTGCCCTTTATTTGAACACAAATAAATCCGATTTTGGTGCTAAAAATGGCAGGTTTGGGGGATTTGTCCCGACTGATTGCTCTGCTCCGCTGATTTTGGGATGAATCCTTCTTTTCCTTCATCCCTGGAAGGGATGAGCTGCCCAGGATCCCTTAAAGCAACATCTGTTTACAGCCACAGCTCCAAACAATTCCCAATTCCTTCCACATTCCCCATGGAGATCGGGCAGCTCCCAAGCTTTGCTCCAAAACTTCCCAGAAAAAAAAAAAAAAAAAAAAAAAAAAAAAAAAAAAAAAGAAGGAATCCTGGGGCTGGTGTTGTAAACAACCTCCCCAAAAAAAGCAGGAATTCCTCACGGGCAACACCCCAGAACCTGTCAGGGATGAGCTTTTCCCAAATTTGCAGTGGTCAGGAACGGAAGGATCCGTCGGAATCGCGGGGACTTCCAAGAGGAAGCGTCGGGAATGGCGCCAGGAGCGCAGCCTGTTCCGTTTATCCCACTTTCCCTCGCTAATGAGGGTGATCCGTGCAGGACAGGAGGCCCCAGAAGGGGCTGACACCGCCTCAAATCCCAGATTTTAAAAGGATTCCAAGGGCCTGAACTCCCGTGGCCGGGTGGGTCAAGGAAGGGCAAGTCCTGGGAAAACGGCCGTTCCCGGCTTGTGGTTGTTCCTTTGGAAAAGGGATGGATGAGGAGATCCAGAGCTGGTTTGTTCCACCTGGGGAAAGGTGGGGAAATCCTACAAAAAAAAAAAAAAAAAAAACCTAAAAAAGCAGCCAGGACAAATGAGAACATCGATACCTCTGAGGTGTCTGCGCTTAGGGAGACCCCAAATCCTGGGAATTTTGAGTATTTTTAAGGGTCTGTCCCAATCCCAGCCAGCAGCTGGATCCCACCAATCCCCTCATCCTATGGATCAGAATGGAAGGAGGGGAGAAACCCCCAGCACTGCTAACTTTGGTGATTTTCTTGGAAATTTACAATTTTCTACGCTCTTTCCATAAAATCCCAGCTGATGGGTGCAGGGGATGGCGGGAAAAACTCAGGTTTTGGAAAAGAAGGTGAAGGAGAAAAAAAACACATTAAAAAAAAAAAAAAAAAAGAGGGGGAAGGAATTAAAAAACAAAAAGGAAATTGAGATTGGAACAGGAAGAAATCTGAAATGAAAAATGTTTTTTCAAGCTCCACATCTGGAAGAAAAATAGGAGTTAAATCTGGGAATTCTGGAGGCAATCTCAGGATTGGGAGAGGGTCCCTCGGCTGGATCATCTCATTCCAAGGGCAGGGACACCTTCCACAATCCCAGGATGCTCAGAAGTGCAGGGGAATTTTGGGATGCAGCTCATCCCGGTGCCAAGGCCGTGACATTCCCAGAGGATGGAGACATGGACAACACCAGGGTTATCCCCTTCCTGCCAAAATCCTTTGGGATTTGCTGGAAACCTGGAGCAAGGGGAGGGGCTGGCGGCTTCGGCAGGTGGCGCTCCTGCCCTGACTAACGCTGGCAATTAGCAAATTAACTTAATTAGGCAGTGATTGGGGCCCCATTGAGCAGGAGCTGCCCTTTCACCCCAAGCACGGTCGGAGCAGCCACGGGAATTCTGGAGGGAGTGGAGGGATGTTCCAAAGGCAATCCGAAGCAAACACTGAGGAATTTTTCCTCCCTCACCGTTGGGATATTGCTCTGGAATGACTCTTCCCACCCCAGACTCGCTGCTGATGGTTCCCAGATTCCAGCCCCAATCCCAGTTGCAGCCAAAGTTTGGTTCCTTTAAATAATGGAATTGTGGTGCAGTGATCCCACGGTTGGCCTGTTCAGATCCCTGCCCAATCCCAGATTTCCTGTAGCAGAATCCCAAAGTTTGGTTCCTGTAAATCATGGAATTGTGGTGCAGTGATCCCATGGTTGGCCTGTTCAGATCCCTGCCCCAATCCCAGATTTCCTGTAGCAGAATCCCAAAGTTTGGTTCCTGTAAATCATGGAATTGTGGTGCAGTGGCACCACCACAGCCCGAGCTGGTGCCTTCAGGGAGGGTCCCCATCCAAGGATTCCCTGGAATTTTGTACCCTGGCAGTCCATGGACCCCTTCCCGTGTTGGATTTTGGGATGCTCCCATTGCATCTGGCCCTGTCCCTGGTGCCCATTCCCAGCTCATTCCCCTTGTCCTTCACCCACTCCCACCTGGCATTCCCAGAAAATGGGATCAGCTGTTAAGGAGCTCGGTGTGGAATGGAAGGAAATGGTTGGAGCCACTGGGAATGAGCTGGGAATGGGTGCCTGGATTGGGGGGGGACAAAATCCCAGTGCCTGGTGCCCATTCCCAGGTTATTCCTGGTGGTTCCAACCATTTCCTTCCATTCCACACCGGAGTGAACCCCTCAGCAGCTGATCCCATTGTCCCAGACTTCCAGGTGGGAATTGGTGAGGGATAAAGGGTCACAGAGAGCTGGGCTGCAGCTCCAGTTCTCTGATCCCAAAGGAACTGCCCCCATTCCCCATCAGCTGATCCCATTGTCCCAGATTTCCAGGTGGGAATGTTTGAGGGATAAAGGGTCACAGAGAGCTGGGCTGCAGCTCCAGTGCTCTGATCCCAAGGGAACTGCTCCCATTCCCCATTGTCCCAGATTTCCAGGTGGGAATGTTTGAGGGATAAGGGGACACAGAGAGCTGGGCTGCAGCTCCAGTGCTCTGATCCCAAGGGAACTGCTCCCATTCCCCATTGTCCCAGACTTCCAGGTGGGAATTGGTGAGGGATAAGGGGACACAGAGAGCTGGGCTGCAGCTCCAGTGCTCTGATCCCAAGGGAACTGCTCCCATTCCCCATTGTCCCAGATTTCCAGGTGGGAATTGGTGAGGGATAAATGATCGCAGAGAGCTGGGCTGCAGCTCCAGCGCTCTGATCCCAAGGGAACTGCCCCCATTCCCCATCCAGGAGCTGCGAATCATCCCGCCCTGGAGAGGGCACGTCCCCGCGCCCTCGGGAATGTCACCGTGTCCCTCTTCCCTCGCCCTCATCCTCATCCTCCTCCTCCTCCTCCTCCACGCGCATTTGGAGGCGAGCTCTTAATGGCTTGCTGTTAATTAGTGTGAACTCTGCTTGCCCCGCGAGCACGCCCTTGCCTTTGTCAGCTAATTGGCCGGGCTTTCTCATCTCTTATGTAAATAGCCCCGGTCTCCGCGGCTCTGCGGTGTCGTAACGCACCGCATTCCTGGGAGCCTGCGCTCCTGCTTCATGGAATTGTGCTCCCGGCCCCGGGCGAAACCAGCGGCAACAACAACAACAAAAAAGCAGGCGAGCCTTTGGCCGGGTTTTGGGAGGCTCCAGAAATGAGTTCCAGAAGAAAGTGTTCCGGGCAGGAGTTCAGGGCATGGACAGCGGGAGGAGGCAGCGGGAAAAGCTGGATAATCCTGGCCTTGCGTCACCTCCCGCGGCCCCACGTGCACAGGTAGGGCTGGGAATGAGGCCAGAGCTTGTCCCGTGTCACATCCCCGGGGAAGGAGGGAGGAGCAGCTCAGCTCTTCCCTCTGTGCCGAAGACACACCTGGAATTTCGTGTCCATTTCTGGGTCACCTCATTCGGGATGTGGAGGGGCTGGAGCAAGTCCAGGGAAGGGAATGGAGCTGGGAAAGGGGCTGGAGAATTCCTGAGGGAAATGGGAAGGGGCTGGAGAATTCCTGAGGGAGCTGGGAAAGGGGCTGGAGAATTCCTGAGGGAGATGGGAAAGGGGCTGGAGAATTCCTGAGGGAGATGGGAAGGGGCTGGAGAATTCCTGAGGGAGATGGGAAAAGGCTGGAGAATTCCTGAGGGAGATGGGAAGGGGCTCAGCCTGGGGAAAAGGAGGCTCAGGAGGAACCTTGTGGCTCTGCACAACTCCCTGCCAGGTTAGAGCCAGGTGGGAGTTGGAATCTGATCCCAGGGAATAACAGGAAAAGAGGGAACAGCGTCAGGCTGAGCCAGGGGAGGCTCAGGTTGGACACAGCAGGAATTTCCTCATGGAAAGGGAGGTCAGGGATTGGAAGTGCCCAGGGAGGTTTGGGATCCCCATCCCTGGAAGTGTCCAAGGAATTCCTGGATGTGGCACTCAGAGCCCAGGAGGGGATCGGTCCCAGATTGGACTGGATGATCCTGAAGGATTTTCCAACCTCAGTGATCCCGCTGCAATGACTGTGCCTGGCTTCCCTCCTGTCCTGGGACAAGCAAAGCTCCCCACCTAATTCCAAGCTCCCTTGTAGCCTTATCCATGGAAGCTGCAGATTTTAAGGAAAAGTTGGATATTCCAGGAGCTGAGGAGTTGGTGAGGCAGGGAATTGTTTGTGTGGACTCTCTTCCCACCCACCCTGGGAGAAGCCACAGCAGGAGGAGGCACCAAACAGTGCCAGGAGCAGGGAAGAGCCAAAAGATTCCAAAAAGAAATCCCCAGGCCTAGATTTTTTTTTTTTTCCAAAGCCAACAAATTTCAGGGTTGGAGATGGTTCTAAAAGGGTCTTTTCCAGTGATCCATGTCCTGCAAACAGGATAATTTAGGACAGGAACCCCAAATATCCTGGGCAAGCAGGGAATGAGGTGGCTCCTTGGAATATGAGCCCATGTTTTCCATGAGGGAGCAAAGGAGAGGGAGGAAAACTTCCAGAGGATATTTATTCCACAGACAAGCAGAGCTGTAAAACAAATGAGCAAAGTCCCTGCTCCGATAAATCCACTTAGAAATCCAAACCCAGTAGCAACAGGATAATTTATGTCCCATGGAGAGAGGTCCAGAGGAAAATTGATGAAGTCTCTTATTTGGGTCATAAATCAGATTCCATTAATGGAGCCCATCCACAAATTTATAAACACAGCCCGGAGCCCAGGCTGGTCCTTCAGCTCCTGGGAAGGAGGGACTGGAGCAAAAAGGGGGCTCTGATCCATAAACTCCTTCCTGATAAATCCAGGAAGACAATCTGTGAAAAGATAGTCGGGGCTGGATTTATGGCACCTGAAAGGGAGCCAGGCGGGAGGAGTAAATCTTCTGTGCCGGCAGAAATAAATCTGGGAATGTTCTCCTCTTCTCCCCTGTCCGGAGAGCCACTCACAAATCCAAGAGTGTTTCCAGCTCCTCTTTGCTTTGCCCTTCCTGCCTCCAGTCCTGGGAATGCTGAGACTTATGGGATCATGGATTGGGTTGGAAGTGACCTGAAATCCCATCCCATTCCCAGCCCATCCATGGCAGGGACAATTCCCACTATCCCAGGGGGATCCAGCCTGGCCTTGGGCACTGCCAGGGATCCAGGGGCAGCCACAGCAAATCTGGGAATTCCATTCCAGGCAGGAATTCCTTCCCAAGATCCCAGCCCAATCTCCCCTTTCCCAGTGGGAGCCATTCCCTGTGTCCTGTCCCTCCCTGCCTTGTCCCCAATTCCAGCTCTCCTGGAGCCCCTGCAGGGACTCTGAGCATTCCCTGCAATTTTCCCTTCTCCAGGGGAACATTCCCATCTCTCCCAGAGCAGAGGGGCTCCAGAATCCTGGAATGCTTTGGTTTGGTCCCATCCCATTCCCACCCCATCCATGTTCAGGGACACCTCCCACTCTCCCAGGCTGCTCCAAGCCCCAGTGTCCAACCCAGCCTTGGACAATTCCATGGATTGGGCAGCCAGCAGAGATTCAGCAGATCCAGAGCCCTTCCACCCTTCCCAGGGCAAGGGAAGACATTTAAATCCATTAAATCCATCAGAATTCCTTGCCTATTCCCCACAACTCCCATTCCCCCGTGTTGAGCAAGAGGCTGCTGCTCTGCCAGATCCAAGAGGAGAATTCCAGCCTGTTCCACCAAGAAGGGAATATTCCCTGAGGAGCTGCTGCAGGCTTTGCCATCCATTTTCCAAACCCAACTCGCAGCTGCTCCACGGATTTTTCTGGAATGGGGCACGTTGAGCAATTACTTTGGCCTCAGATGGAAATTCACTTGTGCTTTGGCTGGGATTTAATCCTGACAGGGCACACGGGATCAGCTCCTGCTTTTCCCCAGGGATCAAAATTCCTGTGTTCCTTTGTGGGTGCCGCTCTCCAGGACACCAAAGGCAAATTCCGAAAGTGGGGGAGTTTGGGAGAGATGAGTGAGGATTAAAATCTCCTTTGTACAAGAATTTCATCACCAAATCCCTGCCTTTCCCAGCTTCAAATCCAGCAGGGATTGTCTGAAACGCTTTGATGAGGTGCCCTTAATTGGGCTTGGAATTCTGGAGGCATTACCTGGGATACAGGTGAGGGAATTGCACAAAGAAGTCAGAAAAATTAACTGGGATTAAAATTTCACTCCTCTTTTTCACTTTTCCCAAAGCTTGGTGGAGCTGTGTGAAGATTTCCCTTTATTCCAAGGGAAATTTTCCATTATCTTCCCAGAAAAAAAAAAAAAAAAGGTGGGTGTGTTTTGGGAGACATGCCTTGAAATTGTAATCCCTTTAAATTTTTTTTTTTTTTAGATATTTTTGAACTTGCAATTTTAATTTTAATTCTCAGTATTTTAAACACATCAACTGGAAAAAGAGAAGTGCATAAGGGAAGGAAATAATGAAATAAAGATGGAAAAATCTATCACTTTAATCATGGAAGGGTTTGAGAAAGGACCCTCCTATTTTAAAAAAGATTTGTTAAAATATTTGGATCCTAGTACTATTATTGAATTATATTAAAATATCTACAATAATAAATATTATTAATAAATAATAATCAAATAATTAAAATGCATTAATGAAAATCTGTCCTTTGCCAAGAGATCCACAATTTTTCTGCTTGTTATTCCTCATGGATTACAAAGAGGTGGATCAAAGCCAAATTTGGGTTCTGAGAGGACTTTTACAGCTCTGGGATGAAGCAACTGTGGCTCCTTCCAGATCTCAGACCTGATTATTCAAGATTATCCAAAAATTGTAGATTATCCAAAGCCAGGCTTAATCCCTGCCCTGATTTTGGAGGGGTATCAGTGACTCTATCCCAGAAAAAACTCGGCAGTGTCTGAACCTTTCCCAGCTTTCCTCAGCTCATCCAGGGGCCGCTCCCTTTTCCCCCTCCGGCATCTCCCATTCCCTGTTCCCAGGGAATTTTATTGCTGCATTTTGGGTGTTTTTCAGTCAATCCCTCCCAGCCATCCCATGGCCAGGGGGATTCCGAGGGTCTGGCGGGGTCAGGGATGGGATGAGGGCAGGGTTGACCTTTCTGGCAGCTCGGGATTAGGGAAGAGCAGTGGAATTCCAGGTTTGGAATCTTTGGGGCGCAGGCAGGCCTGGAAGCACCAAAGCCACTCTTGGGGTGTGAAGAGAGGAGGTTGGGAAGTATCAAAATTGTGGGATAATGGAATTATTTTCATTGGAAAAGCCCTCTGAGATCCTGGAGTCCAGCACGGCCACCACTGACCCTGTCCCCAGGTGCCACATCCACACGGATTTTAAATCCTGCCAGGAATGGGGACTCCAAACTTCCTAAACTTCCAATCCCTGACCGCCCTTTCCACGAAAGAATTTTCCCAATTTCCACCCTGACCCTCCCCTGCCCCAGCTTGAAGCCATTCCCTCTTTTCCTGTTTTTTTTCCCTTGGGAGCAGATCCCAACTCCCTCCTGGCTCCAAACTCTCAGGGAGTTGTGCAGAGCCACGAGATTCTTCTGGATCCTCCTTTTCTCCAGGATGAGCCCCTTTCTCATCTCCCTCAGGAATTCTCCAGCCCCTTCCCATCTCCCTCAGGAATTCTCCATCTCATTCCCATCTCCCTCAGGAATTCTCCATCCCATTCCCATTTCCCTCAGGAATTCTCCAGCCCCTTCCCATTTCCCTCAGGAATTCTCCAGCCCCTTCCCAGCTCCCTCAGGAATTCTCCATCCCATTCCCATTTCCCTCAGGAATTCTCCAGCCCCTTCCCAGCTCCCTCAGGAATTCTCCAGCCCCTTCCCAACTCCCTCAGGAATTCTCCAGCCCTTCCCATTTCCCTCAGGAATTCTCCAGCCCCTTCCCAGCTCCCTCAGGAATTCTCCAGCCCTTTCCCAGCTCCGTTCCCTTCCCTGGACAGGGTCCAGCCCCTCCAAAATTGTCACCCAAAATTGTCCCCAAGGTCTGACCAGAGCAGCTGTGACCTTGTGGCCACCCAAAGGTTGGTGCAGGTGAATCCCACCCAAAAAATGGGATTTCTGTTCCAGTCTGGGATGCTTGGAAAACACAAATCTGTTTTCCAGGATTTTTGGGAAGCATCTGCTCTCCCTGATGTTTCTGCTTTGCTGGTGCAGGGACCAAGTTCCCTTTTTTATCAAGGTCACCAATACCCCAAAATGTCCAATTCCTTCCAAAAGGAGAAAGAAACTTCAGGGTTTTCCTCAGAAATCCATGAAATCCAAGTGTGAGGAAGAGTTGGAGCTATTTTTAGTCTTTCCTAGAATGATAATTGGGAATATCTGGAGAAACTGGGAGTTGGGATTAAATCTTTAAGGTCTTTTCCTGAATCATACCATGGTAAAAATGAAGGATTTCCCCATTATTTCTTTCCCTTATCAATTCCCTTTTTTAAAAAAAAAAATATTTTAGTTGATGTGTCTAAAACATTTAGAAAGGCAAAATCATGGAATAATGGAATATCTTTAGTTGGAAAAGCCCTGTCCACCACCTGATGTAGGGACAGGTGCTGGACTCAGCTCTGGGCAAAGCTGGGGCTCAGGAATATTCTCTAATATTCCTTGAAAAGATTCATCTTGGAAAAGTTGGGGGATGGAAGAGGTGTCCACAAATGTGAGCAAGTTGGAAATGAGTCAAGAGCTGTGATTTAAAAAAAAAAAATCCAATATTCTCAAATATAATTTTGTCTTAAAAATAGGACTGGAACCATTTCTGGCTGAACGCAACTGAAAGAAAAAATTATCTTAATTAATTAAAATATTATTTTAAATGTTCTTTTAATTAGAAAATTAAGCCCAGAAAAATCCCAGCACTTTGATCTTCAGGGGTTATTTCAATAAACCTGGATCAGCTGATTTTGGCCAAAAAGTCAAGGTGAAATTTGTGACCCTGGCAAGAAATGAGATGAAAATTCAGCCCCTAGTTAAAAAAAAAAAAAAAAAAAAAAACTGTAGCCAAAAATATAATAGAAATAATAAATTAATTTTTAAAAATATATAAATTAATATAAATAATAATAAGAGGCTGTGTGGCAATTTCCTTCTCGGGTGTTGCTGCTGTGACTCAGCCAAACGTTTTTCCAGCCAGTGGGGTCTGTCCATGATCCAACACCCGTTTCCTAAGGATTATCCCGAGGAAAACATCCATTTCCGGGGGGAGGAGGGAATTTTGCAATCCTGGCAGAGAGGTCAAGCACGGACAGGGCAGTTCAGGAGGTGGTGACTGGGCAGAAATTCCTCTTTGGATCGTGCAAGGACAAGTTTGGACTTCTTAGGGAAGTCTGGGAAAATCTTGGGATTAAGAGTAGATAACATGGAACCAAATCCTTGGAAACAGCAGGAATTTCCTCAGCTGAGGGGGGCTGAAGTGAGGACAAAGCACCCAGAGATGAAACGGGGGATGAGTTTTAAATCCTGGGACAGATGGAAATTCCCCAAATCCCATCCTGGAGTCTGGGATGTCTCCAAGGACAAATTGTCCTGAAAAAAAAAAAATAAAAAATCAGCTGAGCTGTTCTGGATCCTCTGTGCTTGGAGCTGGATTTGCCTCTGGAGGAGGAGGAGGAATTTTTTTGGTTTGGAAAGGTTTTCTTGTGCCTGGAGGAATTGGGGGTTTTGAATCCAAAATCCAACTTAACCAATGGAAATGTCCTGAGAGAACTTCTCAGAGATTTTGGGAATACCAAAATTCTCTCAAAACCATGGAATATCCTAAATGGGAAGGATTTCCATAAGCATCATGGATCCAACTCCTTCCCTGCCCAAGACAATCCCAAAAATCCCACCCTGTCCCTTTGGGAGCATTTTCCAAACGCTGCTGGAGCTCTGGCAGCCTTGGGAATGTGGCCATTCCCTGGAAAGATGTTCCAGTGCTCCACCTGGATGAGGAATCTTTTCTTTATATCCAACTCAAACCTCCCCTGGAACAGCCCCACCTCTTTCTCCTTGGAAAATTTAGAGTTTCCGACTCTTGTTTTTTTTTTTTTTTTTTTTTAAGGAATGTTTTCCTTGAGATCAAAACATCCAGGGGTTTTTCCCACTATTTTTTTCCAGTGTATCCATGTCTTATTTTCTCTTCCTGAAATAAGGCAAAACCCTTTTTGTCCAGGCCTATCCCAGTAAATTATCCATGCAATTTCTATGCTGGAAATGGATTTTCCCTCATCCTGAAGCCCAGGGCAGCAGATCTCTCCCCAATTTTGGGCTCTCAGGGTTGTTGGGGATTGTTCCCTGCTGGGATCCAGGGTGAAGCAAATCCAGAGGATTCGGAGCTGCCTCGTGGTGGGCACTGGGATTTGTCACCTGATTCCTGAGGGATTCATTCAGGAACTTTTTAAAAGTTTTCATTCAGGAATTTTTTTAAAGGGGGGGAAAAATCACCCTGGATGGACACAGATCCATTTCTCCATCATGAGCCAGCAGGGGAACCCCAGGAATCTTTTCTTGAGGCAAAATCACCATTTTTGTGGGATTTTGTGGTTTTTTGGGCCAGGCCCTTGGCTGGTCTCCAGTGCCAGGAAATTTTCCTGCTTTTCACCAGGATTCAGGCCAAGGATGTGGAGTTGCTCCCTGTTCACTTGTGCTGGTGGGAAAAAGCAGCTCTGAGGGTGGATCTGAATCCCTGCAGGTGTTTAAAAACAAAAAAAATTGGGATATTTCCTCTCTCTGGAACCTGCAGGTTCTGGATTTGTGTAGAGACAGTGGGAAAAAGTGGATCCATGGTTATGGTGGGACAAATCCAGGGAAAGGTCATGTTCAGAGGTGAATTATTTGGGATTTGCAGATTATTTCCACTTTTTCCAGTGGGGTTCAAGCCTGGCAGGAATCATTGTTGTCCCTTTTCTGGCACAGCTGGGATGGTGGCTTTGTCCTCAGCAGAGCAGCCAAAAATTTGGGATGCAGCATCTCCTTCCTTCCAAGACCTGGATGGGAATCCTGAAGGAAAATGGAATTTTTGCAGCTCCACCTGAGTTCCTCAGGGCTTTCTGCCCTCCTGGAGGATGATCCTGGAGCTTTTGCTGTTCCTGGGGAAGCACCTGGATCTGCTGGAGGTGCAGGAATTAATTTGTGATTTGCATCCATTTTTGGGGTGTTGTAAAAATCTCGCTGATTTTACAACCCCAAATCAGGGAGAAGTGGAGACTCAAGGCCTTGAATTTCACATTGAAATGTGAATTTTAAAGGAAAGAGTCCAAGAAAAAGCCCGAAAATAGATGAGCAAATAAATTCTGACAGTTCAGGACCTGCTGGAAGATCTGAGGGCTCAAGGGCTCCTCATCGAGGAGCTCATTAAATGCCAGATCTGTTTGCTGTCATTCCTGCTCCTGCTATTTTGGGATACGGGGAAATATCAGGAAAAAAAAAAAAAAGGTCAGAAAAAACAAGGGTGGTTCTGAAGAGCTGCTGGAGCTGGGGCAGAGCAGCTCCAGGGGATCCAATCCCACATCAGGAGCAGCAGGTTTGTCCTGGGAAGCCTCCTTGGGATCTGTCCTGGCTGGACAAGGATTTGGGATGAACATCTGGTCTGAGAGATCCAAAAAACCACGGCAGGGCTTCGATTTCTGATATTCCTTCAGCTCTGCCTTCCCATTCCAAGGCAGGGACACCTCCCACTGTCCCAGGGGGATCCAGCCTGGCCTTGGGCACTGCCAGGGATCCAGGGGCAGCCACAGCAAATCTGGGAATTCCAGCCCAGGCAGGAATTCCTTCCCAAGATCCCAGCCCAATCTCCCCTTTCCCAGTGGGAGCCATTCCCTGTGTCCTGTCCCTCCCTGCCTTGTCCCCAATTCCAGCTCTCCTGGAGCCCCTGCAGGGACTCTGAGCATTCCCTGCAATTTTCCCTTCTCCAGGGGAACATTCCCAGCTCTCCCAGCCTGGCTCCAGAGCAGCTCTGGGGCCTCCTCTGGATTCTCTCCATGACCAAAATCCCTGTTTTTTGGGGGACGTTTTCCCTGTAGCTCACCATGGCCATGTCAGGCCTCCCTATAAACCCTCACCCTTTAATTTGGGGGATTGAAAGGATTTTTCCAGATCATCCAGAGCTGGGAACAGCCATTGGGATTCTCCCCACCAGGCTTTGGCCTCCAGACCCAGCCTTTGCCAAGGTTCAGGAGTTGATTCCTCATTTCTCCTTCCTGGAGCTGCTCTGACTCATCCTCACGGAGCAGACACAACTTCCTCGGTCCCATTCCCACTGCAGCAACTGCTGCCTCTGGCTTGGCTTCCAAAAGGTGCTAAAATCCCACAGAACTGGCAGGGATTGGAGCCCAGAATGGATTTTTTTAGAGCTGGGTCTGTGTCTCTGCTCTGCAGCTCTGTCTTGTTGCTCCTGGCACTGGTGGGAGGCTCCGAAGGTTCCGAGATCAGGGGGGATTTTTTTGGGGGAGGGTAAAAGATAAGAGGCTCTGTGTGTTGTGTCTCCCAGCTGGTTCACCAGGCTCCAAACAGACTCTGTGAAATTGCTGTGGCTTTTCCTGCTCGGAGCGAGGCCGGGTCATCAAATGAGATGAGCCTCATTTGATTTCTTTCCTCAGCTGAGGATGGAAAACTCATTTTCCCAGTTGTAGGGAGTGATCTGGAAAGGGGTTCTGTTTCATCACCAAAGTTTCATCACCAAATCTTCCCTTTTTTTTCTTTTTTTTTTTTTTTTTTTTGGAGGGGTGGGTCAGTCTTCAAGAGAACGAGCTCTTGGCACAGGGATGGATTAATTCCAGGAATCTCCTGACAGGAGGGGACAGCCAGGGGGGTTCGGGCTCTGCTCCCAGGAACAGGGATGGGAGGAGAGGGAACAGCCTCAGGCTGGGCCGGGGGAGGCTCAGGGGGACACCAGCAGGAATTTCCTCATGGAAAAGCTTGGGAAGCACTGGAAGTGCCCAGGGAAGTTTGGAGTGCCCATCCCTGGAGGTGTCCAAGGAATTCCTGGATGTGGCACTCAGTGCCAAGGTGGGGATCAGACACAGGCAGGACTTGGTGACCTTGGAGATCCATTCCAACCCCAAATGATTCCATGAACCAGCTGAGCTCTGTGTGATCCACACATCATTCCTGGGACACCTCAGCCTCCAAGATCTGTCTTATTTTGTTCATGGGCTCATTCCACGGCAGCAGGAGAGGAGCAGCGGGGTTTGGGAGGTTCCTGTGCCAGGTACATCCCATCCTGAGGGAACAGCGCCGGGACACCAATCCTGGATTGCTGAGACAGCTTTGCTGTGTGAGGTCTTGTCAGAAAGGAGAGATCTGGATTTAAATCTAGAAAAAAATAACAGGTTTTAGATCTGAGCCGCCTCAAAATCTCAGGTTTGAGATTTGGGTGGTTTAGGGGAAGGTGTCCCTGCCCAAGGCAGGAGTTGGAATGAGATGAGCTGTAACATCCCTTCCAAGCCAAACCACTCCATGACTTTTATTTCAAGGTCACAGCCTTGTTTAGAAATCCTGCCACAAATTAAGTGAGGAGAAAACCCTCGCAATTTATTCTCCCTTCACTCTGAAAAACGTTTTGATTATTTTACTTTCTTTACTTTTTTTCTTCAGCCAACAACTCAAATAAGGGGGGGCTTGGAGGCGCCTTTCCCGCGCCGGGGAAGGGATGGATCAGGGAACAGCAGCAAAGAAAAGGTGAGGGAAGCAGCAGGAGCTGCTGTGCCCCAACCAGAGCCTTGGAGCCCTGCCCATCTCTGAGTAACACATCCAGAGTTATTTATTCCCCCCCCGAACCAGGACCTCCTGCGGGGGCCTCCAAGGAAAAGATTTGCAGGAATTCTGGATACCTTTGCCCTGCCAGTGCTGGGAGTCCATCCCGTGGAGAGCTTGGCTTGGGTTCCTCCTCCTTGGGTTCCTCGTGGCTCCCTGTTAGAATTAATTCCCTTTTTTCTCTCTGTTTTAAATCCAAAGGGCTTGGAACACCTGAGGACCGGTTCCAGCACACTGGGAGGGTGTGGGGAGCTGTTTGCCAAGCTTGGATGGAGGTGGAGGATGGAGAGATCCAAACCTGGGAGAGACTCATCCATGCAGAGCACGGGGGGGCAACATCTGGAGCCAAGCACCCCTCCAGCTGTGCCTGGCTTCATCCCACAGGATGCTAATCCCACAGAGAGGCAGGAAGGAGCTGGTGGAGTTGGGATGACGAGGACCATGACTAGGGGGGTTTGCTGAGATGTGGGAGGTTTGGGGGGCGGTGGAGGGTTTGGATGGTGGTCGTGGATGGTGATGGATGGTGGTGGATGGTTTGGATGGTTTGGATGGCGGTGGATGGTTATGGATGGTTTGGATGGCAGTGGATGGTTTGGATGGTTTGGATGGTTTGGATGGTGGTGGATGGTTTGGATGGTGGTGGATGGTTTGGATGGCAGTGGAGGGTTTGGATGGTTGTGGATGGTTTGGATGGTGGTGGATGGTTATGGATGGTTTGGATGGTTTGGATGGTGGTGGATGGTTTGGATGGTGGTGGATGGTTTGGATGGTTGTGGATGGTTTGGATGGCTGTGGATGGTTTGGATGGTTTGGATGGTGATGGATGGTTTGGATGGCGGTGGAGGGTTTGGATGGCTGTGGATGGTTTGGATGGTGGTAGATGGTTTGGATGGTTTGGATGGCAGTGGATGGTTTGGATGGTGGTGGATGGTTTGGATGGTGGTGGATGGTTTGGATGGTGGTGGATGGTTATGGATGGTTTGGATGGTGGTGGATGGTTTGGATGGTGGTGGATGGTTTGGATGGTTTGAATGGTTTGGATGGTTGTGGATGGTTTGGATGGTGGTGGATGGTTTGGATGGTTTGGATGGTGGTGGATGGTTTGGATGGTTGTGGAGGGTTTGGATGGTTGTGGATGGTTTGGATGGTGGTGGATGGTTTGGATGGTGGTGGATGGTTATGGATGGTTTGGATGGTGGTGGATGGTTTGGATGGTGGTGGAGGGTTTGGATGGTTTGGATGGTTTGGATGGCTGTGGATGGCTGTGGATGGTTTGGATGGCTTGGATGGTTTGGATGGTGGTGGATGGTTTGGATGGTTTGGATGGCTGTGGATGGTTTGGATGGTTTGGATGGCAGTGGAGGGTTTGTGTGGTGGTGCAGGGTTTGGAATGGTGGTGGAGGGTTTGGATGATGATGGCAGTGAATGATTTGGATGGTAGTGGAGAGTTTGGATGGTGGTTGATGTTTGAGATTGTGGTGGATGGTTTGAGTGGTGGCAGTGGATGGTTTGGATGGTTTGGAAGGTTTGGAATGGTGTGAAGGGTTTGGCTGTTGGGAGGTGGTTTGGATGGTGGTGGAGGGTTTGGATGGGGCAGTGAATGGTTTGGGTGGTGCTGGTGGAGGGTTTGGATAGTGGATGGTTTGGAGGGTTTGGAATGGTGGTGGAGGGTTTGGATGGTGATGATGGATGGTTTGGAATGGTGGTGGAGGGTTTGAACATTCCAGAGGACACCTGGAGCTGGCAGAGACCTCAGGAGACTTTCCCAAACCTTTGGGATGAGCTCCGTGCTGGGGTTGGACACCCCCACCAGCCCAGCCACAAACACACCCAAAAATCCGAATTAATCAACCTCCACCACCCCACTCCTCCCTCCTGCTCCAAACCCCGGTGTCACCGGGGCAGGTCCCCCCTGAGGGATTTTTGGGAGGAGGAGCAGCTCCAGAATTTCGCGAGGGATGAAGAGCCGATAACCCCGAGCCGGGAGGGCTCTCCCAGCTTTTGGGGTTGTGTCTTATCTCTTATCTCGCGTGTGGTTTCCTTCCCCACATGGAGCGCAGCTGGGGCGGGAGCCTGATAAGCGGGGAGGCATTTCCCGGTCCCCGAGCGTGCCTTGGGAAAACGGGAGGGAGAGGGGAGCGCATCCAACGTGCCGAGCTCCCGCTGCGATTCCCGAGAAATCCATCAGCCAGGGAGGGGCGGGGACCTTGGCAAACCGCGGGGCTGGGAGGAAAACACCACAAAAAGGAGGCGGAGGGAGGGGCTGGCGGTGTGTGGATTTGTTCCTGGGAGCTGTTCCCAAAAGATCCAGCGGGAGCTGGTGGGGAAAGCTTGGGATTTGGAAAGCAGGATGATAATTAGGGAGATCAGGAGAAAGGAATGAGTGGATTTGTTTCTAGGAAATGCTCCCGAAAGTTTCAGTAGGAGCTGGTGGGGAAAACCTGGGATTTGGTAAGCAGGCTGATAATTAGTAGATCAAAGGATGGGAATTAATGGATTTTTTTGGTAGGAAATGCTCCCAAAAGAACCAGAAGGAGCCAGCAGGGAAAACCTGGGATTTGGGAAGCAGCTTGATAATTCGGGAGATCAGGGTATGGGAATAAATGGATTTGTTTCCAGGAGATGCTCCCAAAAGATCCAGCGGGAGCTGGTGGGGAAAACTTGGGATTTGGGAAGCAAGCTGATGATTAGGGAGATCAGGAGAAAGGAATGAGTGGATTTGTTTGTATGAAATGCTCCCAAAATTTTCAGTAGGAGCTGGTGGGGAAAACCTGGGATTTGGGAATCAGCTTGATAATTAAGGAGATCAGGAGATGGGAATAAATGGATTTGTTTCCAGGAGATGCTCCCGAAAGATCCAGCATGAGTTGGTACGGAAAACTCAGGATTTGGGAAGCAGGCTGATAATTAGGGATGTCAGGAGATGGGAATGAGTGGATTTGTTCCTGGGAGTTGATCCCAAAAGATCCAGCGGGAGCTGATGAGGAAACTTTTTCCTCTTAATAAATTCCCCTGAGAACTTTTCCTAGGATCTTCCAAACAGCTGCTGGGATGGTTCCTCTTGCTAAATTCCCCTGTACCTTTTCCTAGGATCTTCCAAATGGTTCCTCTTGTTAAATTCCCCTGGATCTTTTTTAGGATCTTAGGAACAGCTGGTGGGGTGGCTCCTCTTGTTAAATTCCCCTGGATTTTTTTTCTAGGATCTTCAAAATAATTCCTCTGATTAAATTCCCCTTGATTTTTTTTTCTAGGATCTTCAAGGCTTCTTGGATGGTTCCTCCTGTTAAATTCCCCTGGAACTTTTCCTAGTATTTTCCTAATGGTTCCTCTGATTAAATTCCCCTGGAACTTTTCCTAGGATCTTCCAAATGGTTCCTCTGATTAAATTCCCCAATAACTTTTTCTAGGATCTTACAAACAGCTGGTGGGATGGTTCCTCTTGTTAAATTCCCCTGGATCTTTTCCTAGGATCTTCCAAATAATTCCTCTGATTAAATTCCCCTGGATTTTTTTTTTTTTTCCTAGCATCTTCCAAGCTTCTTCTTGGATGGTTCCTCTTGTTAAATTCCCCTGGATCCTTTTCTAGGATTTTATGAACAGCTGGTGGGATGGTTCCTCTTGTTAAATTTCCCTGGATTTTTTTTTTTTTCCTAGGATTTTCCAAATGGCTCCTCTTGTTAATTTCCCCTGGATTTTTTTTTCCTAGGATTTTCCAAATGGTTCCTCTTGTTAAATTCCCCTGGATTTTTTTTCCTAGGATTTTCCAAATGGTTCCTCTTGTTAAATTTCCCTGGATTTTTTTTTTCCTAGGATTTTCCAAATGGTTCCTCTTGTTAATTTCCCCTGGATTTTTTTTTTCCTAGGATTTTCCAAATGGCTCCTCTTGTTAAATTTCCCTGGATTTTTTTTTTCCTAGGATTTTCCAAATGGCTCCTCTTGTTAATTTCCCCTGGATTTTTTTTTCCTAGGATTTTCCAAATGGTTCCTCTTGTTAAATTCCCCTGGATTTCTTTTTCCTAGGATTTTCCAAATGGTTCCTCCTGTTAATTTCCCCTGGATTTTTTTTTTTCCTAGGATTTTCCAAATGGTTCCTCTTGTTAATTTCCCCTGGATTTTTTTTTTTCCTAGGATTTTCCAAATGGCTCCTCTTGTTAATTTCCCCTGGATTTTTTTTTTTCCTAGGATTTTCCAAATGGTTCCTCTTGTTAAATTCCCCCGGATCTTTTCCTAGGACCTTCCCAACCCTTCTTGGATGGATGCAGGGAGATGAACCTGCTGAGGAGAGTGAGCTGAGCCAAGAGTTGGGCAGAAGAAGGGGGAAGGGTGCCATGTGCCTGGGAGAGGGAGGGAATTCGGGAATGAGATCCCGATGCCGTGATAGTGTCCCTGCGGGAGACGGATCGCTCCGGGGGTGTGAGAAAGGAACGTTTTGGAAGCGTGTGGGTGTGAGGTGTGTGTGAGACTGTGCCTGCCTTTCCCTCCCCACACTCTGACAGCCTTTTCGGGGTGTTCACACAGGCCCCAGTTCCCAAAATCACCCACCCATCCCAAAAAATTCCGGAGCCTGCGGCCCCCTGGAGGAGAAGGATTTGCTCCCGTGCCTCGGGACAGATTTCTCACAGCTCATGCCGGTGCCCAGGAATGTTTGGGGTATCCCAACCCCTCTCCTTGCTCCATAGCCTCCTCTTGCCATCTTCTGAGGGATGGAGAAGTGGAACATTGTGGGTGTCCAGGGCATTCCCTTGGCTTCCCTGGATGTCTTGAGACCCTCCAGGCAGGGGGCTCAGAGGCCCTGGCGTGGTGCCCAAGGCCCCTGTGGAATGGATTTTAGTCCCTGGAAAAAACTACCATCATTGCAGGAAGAATTAAAAGTCACAAAAAATAAGTAGAGTATAAATTAGATTGTTAGAAGGTAGAAAAGTGGATTTTTGGAATTGTTTATGGTAAGAAGTTTAGAGTCAGGATGGAGGATTTTGGGCGTGGTGTGTCTTTTCTTCTTCTTCTTCTTCTTCATGTCTTCCATTTTCTGAGTTAGGATGGCACTTCTGGATTGGTTTGGGAGAAAGCTGGACAGTGTAATGAAAGTGTCATGTATTGGAAAGTAAATATTAGGTAGGTAATTTATAGTATAAAAGATAAGACCTGCCCTCAGGTCTTAGAAAAGATAAAAGATAAGACTGCCACAGGCAGGCAGTGTGCCTTGGGTTGAACTGCTGGACAGACTCTGTGGGTCAGGGAAAGAATTCCTTAGATGAGAAAGAATAAACCACCTTGAAAACCTCAGAAAGCGGCTCCTGACTGTGCTTTGGTGCTGGAGCTGGGGAAACACCAACTCTGAAACCACCAAATGTCCTGCTGTGGGTGACCTCAGGCTCAGGAGACCCCACAGGCGGCGACAGAATGTGGACACCACTGAGGGCCCAGGCAGAAATTGCAAGGCCTTCCTTCAGGCTCTGAGCTCTTTTTCTCATGCTGGGAAACCCTTTCCCAGCCTGAGACAGTTTCTCAGCTCTGGCCTGAGCCTTTTTCCGGGGTGATAGCATTTGGGGAAAACAGAAAGGAATTATAACAAAGATAAACACCTGCTGGGTCCGTGGGAAACCAGGGACAAGAAGTGTTTCTTTCTCTGCCCAATGAATTGTCTGCATTTTGTTTTTCACAAACTATCTTATTTAAAGCCATGGCTTCCTTCAATAAACTGCTCTTTCTTACATCAAGTAAGAGAGTTTCCTCGCTGCTGTGTTCCTTCGCTGCTCCGTGCCCCATCGCGCAGCAACAACAGAACATCTCCATCATCCTCCACCCCTTCCCAAGAGCCATGGGAGAGGCAGCCAGACATCCATGGGCTGGAGGTGGCATCACAAACGCCTGGAGAAGAGCGGGATCATCCCGATTTTTATGTCATTGTGGCAGCCTTGGTCATTTTCCCCTTCCAGAGCGCTCATAAACCGTTGGAGCTCGGGATTTTAAGGCAAGGGCAGCACGTGGAGCACGGAAACCCTTTTGATCCCAAAATGTGCTGGTGTCCCTGCAAGGGGATTGGGATTCTCCTGCTGCCAGCAATTCCCTGCCTCAGGCCTTGGAAAATGCGGGCTCAGGTCCCTTTTCCCTGGGGAAAGGGCCAGGCCACATCTCCCACCTGGAGCCATGTGGTGGCAGCTGCCTCCCTGCACCCTTTTTTTCCCTATTTTGGGAAAGCCATCCTGCCTGGCAGAGGGAAAACAGGGACCCAGTGGGTCAGCAGGAAAGATCAGGCAAGGCTGGGGGTGTTGGTGCTCCGGGAAATTCACCTGGGAGCCGGCGGAGCGGCCGGAGCTCCAGCTCCAAGATTGATGTTTGGAAAAGGGAACAACCCTGGTGCTGGCGACTGGAATTCAGGTCTTCCCACTCCCAGGGGAGTGTCCCGATCCCAAGGCTCTGGAGTCATGCTCACTCTTGCCCTCTGGAGCTTCAGGCTTGGATTTGATGGATTTTTTAATTTTTTTTTTTCCCTTGATGAGGAGTTTTGCCAAAAAAAAAAAAAAAAAAGGGGGGTGAGCACTTCTCCCGCTCTGCTGTTGGGGAGGGCAGGCAGGATTTGGAGGATGGGGTTTCCCAGATCCAGGGAATCCTTGCTGACATTTCAGCTGTTTTTTTGGGAAGGGCTTGCAGGAGTTTTTCCTCCTGGTCCTGCTTATTGTGGGAATGTCCAGATGTGGAGCATGGGATGGGAACACCCACGGACCAGCCTTGGTGGCGTCACCAGGCAGGGACACACGACACGGACTGAGACACCTCTGGCTGTGTCCTGATGCTTTGGGGTTGGGAAATTTCGCTAAAAACTGAGATTTTCCGTGGATTTTGGTGCCCCTGGGGTGGCACAGCAGGTGAGCTGGGGTGTGAGAGTGAAATCTTGGATATCCATGGATAAACACGCCAGATTTGGCCGTGCAGACCCTCGTGGGGGAGTGTTCCTCCCAGTGATTTATCCTGGCAGTCTCCAAAGGCAGAGAGAGAGAGGAGAGGCCCCTTGGAAAGCAGCAGGGCCTGAAGCCTGGCAGGAAAATCCACCACGGAGCCCCAAACAGGAAAGCTTTGATATTCCTGGCGTTGGGAATGGCGAGCAAGGAGAGGCTCTTGCACAACTCCCACTGAGCTTGGCGCTCCCACATCCCCCTCTGGTTTTAAAAGCTTTAAAGCCGACCCTAAATCCCTTTTAGGATCTCCTGCCCCTGTGCCAGCACTGAGCTCCCCTCTGGAATTCCGGAGGGTCCCCAACTCCGCTGCCCCAAGTCCTGGTGGGGTCCCAAGCATCGAGCCAGTGCCTGTGGGCAAATCACTTCCACCTCTGTAGGATCTGGCTGTAAACCGAGGTTAATAACCCCAAATTACCAACCTGTGAGAATTAATGAGCTCAGCCCAGCCCGGCCCTTTGAAGGCAGGAGGCATTACAGGAGCACCGGGCCATTATTGCCGAGTGTGGTTTTAATCTCGGCCTAGTTTCACTTACAAATTGGAGTTCTGCTCCCTTTGGACTGCACGGCACTAATTAGACAGGGAAGGGAGGAAATAAAGGTTTCCAGTGTTGGAAACCAGTTAATTTTAGGGTGCTTTGCTTTAATTGCGTCTGCAAAGACATGGGGGGAAAATGTGTAATGAGCTGAGAACGCTTGAACTCGGCTTTTATTGGTCCCTAAACCCTTGCTTCTGCTAAGTCACAAAATGCCAGTAAAAGAGAGGAGAACTCGACTTTTTTTTTTCTAATTTTTTTTTTTTTTTTTGGGAATGCCGAGGTGAAATAATTCCTCCTCACCCGTTTCATGTCGCCCTCCTCCTCCATAAATCCCGGAGCACTTCACAAGAGCGGGCGCAGCGCTCTCCCCTCTCGTTTGGGAAACACAAAGCAGAGGGAGGTGCTGGGATTTGCCCAGGGTCACGTAAATGAGGCTTTGGCTCCGTGAGAAACATGTGGCAATTTAGGAAAACAGGTGGAGAACACGCTGCGGACACTTACCTCATTTTCGGGCTTGTTTTCACTTCAGCCAATTCCTACCGATTTAAGCTGGTTTGGGGTTTAAAGCCAAGCTTTGCCGTGGTTTGTTGGGCTGGGATTTGTCTGGCTCTGGCTCAGGAAGGAGCTGCTGGAGAGATCCAGAGCAGGCAGCAGGGAGATCAGAGGGATGGAGCAGCTCTGCTGGGAGGAAAGGCTGGGAGAGCTGGGAATGTCCAGCCTGGAGAGGAGAAGCTTTGGGATGACCTTGCAGGGCCTGAAGGAGCTGCAGGAAACATGGAAAGAGACAATTCCCAAGGACTGGAGGGACAGGACACAGCGAATGGCTCCCCACTGCCAGAGGGCAGGGATGGATGGGATTTGGGAAGGAATTGTTCCCTCTGAAGGTGGGGAATAAAACTGGGAAACCCCAGGTGGAATCTTCAGGGAAAGTGTCCAGAAGATCAAGACTGGGAGAGCTGTGGTTTGGTTTGAGGAGGTTTTGGGGGATGAATTTGGGGCTGGAAAAGTGTGGATGTGGTTCTGGGCACTGGCTGTGGGCTGGGAGCATTGGAGAGCCGTGGCCATCCTCCCTCAGGCTCCAGAAAGATCTGGGAGCACCTTTGGAATCTGATTGTTGGGCCGGTTTGACTGGGAGCTGCTTGGAATGATGGTTTGGCTCTGGCAAAGGTGAAGAAGGGAAGGTTTTAGGGTAATTTATAGGAATTTTGGGGATCCAGAAGAACTGGGATTTCTTTCCAGCTCTTCAGAGACTCCAGAGTGACCAGACTGTGTTTGTCATGTGTGAAGTGGGATCATGGAATGGGCTGGGTTGGGAAGAACCTCCAAGCTCCTCCAGTCCCACCTTTGCCATGGGGCACCTCCCACTATCCCAGGTGGATCCAAGCCATGTCCAGCCTGGCCTTGGACACTCCCAGGGATTTGGGAACATCATGTCCTAAACAGGATTTGCTCAGAAATGAGGGGAAATAAAGGTGCCTTCAGATCTGCCCGTGCCTCCCCTTGTCCTCTGGGAATCTCCCTTCGGGGTGGGGAATTCCCAGCCTGGCTCTCCTGGGATAATCCTGATGTCCCACGGCCCTTCCTGGAGGGACAGGACATTGTCCTCAGAGACCGTGGCCATTTTATGGCACCATCCTCTCTCTGGGTTCTGATATTTAGTAATTTCCAACTGAAAATTCAGCAGAGATTCAGGGACATCTCTGGAGCAGCTCCAGCTTTCTGTGTGTGGGAAGCGCGGTCATTTAATGGGAATTTTGTCAAGATTTCCTGGGAAAACTGCCTTGCCTTTGGTCCTGAAACAAAGCTCTTTGTGACACTTTTTATGCTTCGGGTTGTTTCAGAAATTTATTTCATTTTTAAGTTGTCCCCCCCCTGCTACTAGAGCAGATCCTGATGAGAATTCAACAGCTGGTTCCACCTGGAGAGTGGAAAATTCCAGGGAATGCTCAGAGTCCCTGCAGGGGCTCCAGGAGAGCTGGAATTGGGGACAAGGCAGGGAGGGACAGGACACAGGGAATGGCTCCCACTGGGAAAGGGGAGATTGGGCTGGGATCTTGGGAAGGAATTCCTGCCTGGAATGGAATTCCCAGATTTGCTGTGGCTGCCCCTGGATCCCTGGCCAGACTGGACACTGGGGATTGGATCCACCTGGGACAGTGGAAGGTGTCCCTGCCCGTGGCAGGGGGGTGGCACTGGATGAATTTTAAATTCCCTCCAGCCAATTCCAGGATTCAGGAATTACAACCACTTGGAGAGCCAAGCTCTCAACTTCGGGAAACCCCAGCAGTCCGTGCACCTCCCGCCGGTTCCATCCACCTTCTCCTTGACTTTGGGAAGCCCGGGAAGGGCGCTCAGCCCCAAAGCAGCCCCGGGGCTGGTCGGGGCAGCCCCCGCGGCGCTCGGTACCATGGACAGCGCTGGCCCGGCCCCGCCACTCGCGGGGACCCGCCGGGTCCCGGAGCTCCCGGTGATTCCCTGTCCCCGCTCTGCTTCTCGCCCGCAGCTCTCCGGAGGTTTTCTCGCAGTAGCAGCTTTTATTTGTCCTGGGTTCGCTGTGGAAAATCCATGAAATCCTGGATTTCGGAGGGTGGGATGGGTACCCGCACACCTGACACCGGCACGGGAGGGGTTCTCCGTCTGCCACAGGAAAACGGGAGATTTTCCCTGAAAAGCAGGGATTTTGAGGTCTTACAATCCCATAGGGAATCAGTGTCCCTGTATCCCTGCAGGGATGTGGAATGTGAGGAGGGAAAATCCGTAATTAGAGGTATTTTTGGGAAAGGGGATTCAGCAAAACCAGGGAACTGTTTTTTTTTTTTTTTTTCCAGGCAACTGCGGTTGGCCCTGGATCCCTGGAAATGTCCAAGGCCAGGCTGGACATTGGGGCTTGGAGCAACCTGGGATAGGGGAAGGTGTCCCTGAACATGGAATGGGGTGGAAGGAGAGGATCTTCAAGGTCCCTCCGACCCAAATTATTTCATAATTCCACAGATGCTTTCTGGAGGTGGGAATGTCCCAGGAATTCTCGCTCTAAAGGTTCAAGGACAGGTCATGGAGCTCGTTCTGGGAGCAGAGGGAGACTCCCTTCCATGGAATCCCCTCGGCTTTTTGGGACAAAGGAGTGCTGGGAGCAGATCCGTGACACCTTTCAGGCAAAACCTCTGTAATTGAGTGTGTGGAACAGCTCCACCTTTGAGCCCGAGGAGCAGAGAGTGGCTGGAGATTTAAACCCAGCCTAGCAGAGTGCACAGAAGAGCTTAAGCTGCAAAAAGGGAGCTTGTTGCAAAACCTCCGGTGGGGATCCCACCTCTGTGTTCTGCTCCAGCTGGGATCAGGACACGGGTGCTGAGCACAGGGAATTGAGGACATCAAAGCAGCAGCTCTGCATCACCCAGGAGCGCTGAAATTCCCGAGGAGCTCGTTCGGCTTCTTGGGAATGCAGGAGGGACAAAAGAGGCGCCAGGTCCTCAGCAAGGCCGTGGAGGTCACCCAGTGTGGATGACACAAAACTCCCAGGAAAATATCCCTGGGATGCACTCTCCTGAGAAACAAAGAAAAATTCCTCTCACATGAGACAATTTCTGCCTGAAAACTTCTTATCACTTTAGAGTTTTATTGGTGTTCAAGTTAGCGCAGTGATTGGTTTCTTTTTAGAGTGTTAAGTGAAATATAATTGGATATTGAGTTTAACTAGTGTTTTAATTGGTTCCTTTTTGAATCCCTCTGAAATCTATAAATACTTCTGTCCTACCGGTATCTAACGGATTTGTAGCCTGAACTCCCTTCGGAGAATAAACTGTCACTGGAATAATTCAGCTACAGGTCTCAGTCTTTTCCTCGCTGGCAGGTAGCCAAGGGCTACCTGAACCCCCCTGAGCTATCTGGGTTCTCGTAGCACCTTGGGGGGCTAGCTTAACCCTGGCCCTCCAACACTACAACCCAGATCTCCCCTGTGCCTGGTGGGTTTTAAGCTGGAGTCTGGGATGAGTTGGGCTTGTAACACCAGGTGGACACTTGACCACCAGCTCCGTGCTGCTGTGGTGGAGTTTCCCGGTAGAGTCAGATTTAAAGGGAAAATCAGCACCCAGCAATCGGTGGTTATGGGATCTGAGGGTTTGCAACGATCAAAATTCTACTCCTGGCTGCACCCAGCCTTGTCTGCAGCTTTTGTCAGGGTGGAGAGTTGGTTCTAAGGCCAAGAATGTCCATGGGGGATGGACAAGGTGATTTTGGGATGGTTGTCCTGGGATGTGCCGAGGCACTGGAAGGATGCAGAGCCATGGAATGGTTTGGGTGGGAAGGGACCTTAAATCCCATCCATTCCCACCCCCATCCATGGGCAGGGACACCTCCCACTATCCCAGGTGGATCCAAGCCCCAGTGTCCAATGTGGCCTTGGACACTGCCAGGGGCAGCCACAGCTGCTCTGGAATTCCAGCCCAGCCCATCCTCACCCTCCCAGGCAGGAATTCCTTCCCAAGATCCCATCTCTGCCAGTGGGAAGCCATTCCCCCTTGTCCCACCTCTACGATTCCTGACAAAGAGCCCCTCTCCATCTTCCCTGGAGGCCCCTCCAGATCCTGGAAGGAGATCAATAAATATTTAATCTGTGTTTTGGGAGGTCCAAAGATCATGCGGAACGTTCTAATTCCAGCTCTAGGGGAGGTGTCCCTGCCCATGGCAGGGGTTGGAACGAGTTGGTATTCAAGGTCCCTTCCATCCCAAACCATTCCATGATTCCCTGGTCACGGCCTTGTTGTGTTTGGAGCTGGATTGTTCTGAGAGATTTGTCATCCAAGTTTAGGTTGGACTGGGAATTTGGAAAATCTGGAAAAAAAATCTGAAAAATCTGGAAAAATGGAGCAGCTGGCAATGCTGACATGGGGCTGGACAGGGTGGGGCTGAAACAGGTTAAGAGTGAGGGAAAAATCCCAAGAAATGTGGAAGAGAAAAATGCACAATGTAGGGGCACAGAAGGGCTGGATTTTGGATTATTCCCCATTGAGAAGTGATTTTGAGTATCCAAATATCCAAACTGAGGGATTGAAATATCCGAACTGAGGGATTGAAATATCCGAACTAAAGGGATTGAAATATCCAAACTGAGGGATTGAAATATCCAAACTGAGGATGGAGCAGGAGAACGAATTGGATCTCACGATCTGTTGGAATCTGGATTAGGACAACCAGAGCTGTCCAGCCTTCCTGAGCCGTGTGTCGGTCCTGGATATTGGAAGATGGTTCTGGAGGGACCTGTTTGACACCTGGATGGTGGAACAGGGATGAGAGATTCCAGGACTGATGAGTTCCTGGATTCTTCAATCCTCCGGAGCTGAGGGAACTGGATTTGCCCAGGAAGAAAGTAAGGAAAAGAGACATGGAAAACCCTAAACCAGGAACGTCTGGGGCCTTCCATGGAGGATTCTCCCATCATCTCCTCGCCAGGGAATCTCCCAAATTCCTCCCTGTCCATTGGCTGTGGTTCCAAAGCTTCCCTTGGGTCCCACTGGGCGCTGCTGGGGATGAGGCAATCCTGGATCCGCCACTTGCATGGGACGTTGGGGACAGGCTCCCTGCGCGCCTGGACACGCCACCCCAAAACTGCTGCTCCGTGCGAGTTTCCCACAGCCAGAGGAATTCCTTGCAGGAGCCACACCTGCTGTGAACTGCTTTAACACCAGTTTGTAAAATGGGAGAAGCCGATAGGGACTGGAACCCACTGGAAAACACCGGGCCCAGCCCAGCCTGAACATCTGCACCCCGGGCAAAATTCCCTCTGAGGAGAAGGTGACAAATGTCACCCCCAGCACTCCCAACGTGCCCATTCCGTGCTGGGAAAGAGAGCTGGGATCCACGGGAGGAATCCCATGGGGAATCCCGGTGCTGGCTTGAGGAGCTCTGCAGGAAAGGGATGAAAATCATCCCTCAGCACAGGGCTGGGATGAATCGGGGCTCTGAAGCCCCTCTGGAAATTTTGGGTGGGTTTTTTTGGCTGTTTTCCTGGCAACAAATCCACCCTCATCATTTTTCACTCGGAACAAGTTTTTCCAGGTCTGGAAGTGTCCCAAGTGAGAGGATAAAAAAAAAAAAAAAAAAATATATCTCTCATCTTTTTAAAGGCTCCTGGGAACACCTTTGAGAGGTTTTGATGTCATTTATGCTGAGCCTGAAAACAAAACCTGGGCTGGTTTTGGGTTTAAACCTGAAATTTAGGGCAATGGGACTGAAGAGAAATGGGAATTCAGGTTCAAAATCTTCCTCTCAAAAATGGTTTTACCCCATAGGATCAAAAATATTCCTGATTATGGGTTGGGAAAATAGAATGAAATAAATGCTACTTTCCTTGTCCTCTTTTCCTTCTTAATTCTCAATTTTAGAAGAATTTTTAACATTAAATTCAGATTTTTTTTTTTTTTTTGCGAAGGCTAAATTTTAAGGATTGGAATTAAGGATTTACTTCAACTTCTCTCTGTGGTCTCCATTAAATTATTTTCCCTCATTGATTTTTCCACTTGAAAATCTGAAGAAGTTGGGTTATTTGGAGTTATTTTTAATGCTTTAATGAGGTCCTGATGCAATTTAGGGTCCAGGAACTGGTCTGGGTTTGGATTGGTCTGGATTTGGATTGGTCTGGATGGTTGAGTTGCACAAGATCAGATTAAATTTATGCTTTGAAGGGGTTAAAATGTACAATCCCAAATTCCAGGTTTCCTGAACAGCCCTATTTGAGGTTGGGTTTTTTTTTATTATTCTGATTATTTATTAGAATAGAGACAGAAAATTCTGCATTTTTCTCTTCCACATCTCTTGGGATTTTTCCCTCCCTCTTAACCTGTTTCAGCCCCTCCCTGTCCATCCCCATGTCAGCATTGCCAGCTCCTCCATTTTTCCAGATTTTTCAGATTTTTTACTAGATTTTCCAAATTCCCAGTCCAACCCAAACTTGGGGGCCATTTTTTGCATCCCAGGTGACACCAGACAGGAGTCAAATCCCTGGAATCAGCAGAGGGAAGAGAGTGGGAGGGAGAGATCCGTGAAGGGACAGGACACAGGGAATGGCTCCCACTGGGAAAGGGGAGACTGGGCTGGGATCTTGGGAAGGAATTCCTGCCTGGAATGGAATTCCCAGATTTGCTGTGGCTGCCCCTGGATCCCTGGCAGTGCCCAAGGCCAGGTTGGATCCCCCTGGGATGGTGGGAGATGTCCCTAAACATGGATGGGGTGGGAATGGGATGGGATTTAAGGTCCCTTCCAACCCAAACCATTCCAGGATTCTGGAGCCAGGCTGGGAGAGCTGGGAATGTTCCCCTGGAGAAGGGAAAATTGCAGGGAATGCTCAGAGTCCCTGCAGGGGCTCCAGGAGAGCTGGAATTGGGGACAAGGCAGGGAGGGACAGGACACAGGGAATGGCTCCCACTGGGAAAGGGGAGATTGGGCTGGGATCTTGGGAAGGAATTCCTGCCTGGAATGGAATTCCCAGATTTGCTGTGGCTGCCCCTGGATCCCTGGCAGTGCCCAAGGCCAGGTTGGATCCACCTGGGATGGTGGGAGGTGTCCCTGCCCATGGATGGGGTGGGATTGGATGGGATTTTAGATCCCTCCCAACACAAACCATTCCATGATAATCCTGTGATCACACACTGGTCCCTCTGTGATCTCCAGCAGGATTCCTTAGGCTGTGGATGGCCAAAACCTGGGACAAGGCAGCCTGGGAATGTTTGTCCTGTGCTTGTCCTGCACCGTCTCCTCTTAGTTTGGAAGAAACTTAAATTCCAGCAGTAAGCAAAAAAAAAAGACGGAATGTTTTAGGAAAGATGGGAAAGCACCTGGAGTTTTCCTGCTGGCTAAGGATGAGTGGATGTGGCAGGGAAGGGGATAATTCCTCATCCTGCATCCCAACAAACCTTCAGCCCTCGAGCTGGGGGCCAATCCCAGCTGGGCTCCCATTCCTTGGCTCCCTTCATCTTTGCTTCCCTCCCTCTGTGGTTTTTGGGGAAGCAGTGGGATTTTCCACCTCCTTTTCCCCTCGGGAGCTGGAAGGGGACTTTGGGGTGTCGCATCTGGATCCTCTCTCACCTCCTCCCACCTGTGCAGGTGAAACTCGCCCTGATTTTGGCCCGGGGCCACCCGAAACCTTGGAGCGGAAAACTCCCGAGTGGAATCCCATGGGAACGAGAGGGAGCGCTGGGTGCAGGGTCTGGAGCTGCGTGGGGCAAGGCTTGGAGGTCTGGAACGAGGATTTGGGGTGTAGGTTTTGGAATTGTGCAAGATGCTGGGTTTTAGGGGAACGGGATGAGAAGAATGTAGAATTTGTCTTTACAAACAAGCTGTAGATTACTGGTAGAAACAATCAGAGATAAAAGAAACAATGGAGGGATTACATTGAATGATGAATGGAAAAAGAGATTTCCCTTCACAAACAAACTGCAGGTCTGCTAAAAAATGAAATTGGGTTACTGAAGATAAAGAAGCAATGGGGGGGGGGGAAATTATGAATTCTATAAGAATTAAAAATTAAAGGGAAGGGTTATACATTAGAGGGGAGTCTTGGGCATTCCGGGCAGTCTGTGCCCCTCAAGTACCTCAGCCTATGGGGACAGAGAGAGGGAAAAGCGGAGGGGAAAACAGGATAAAAGGAGGCTGTGTCCTCCAAAAATCTGAGAGACCCCAGGGGAATGCCCATGGCCTCTCCCTTTTTCGGATAAAGCAAAAAGGACTCCTCTGTCTCCTTTTTGGACATAAACCTCTGGTGTTGGTGGATTAATTTTCCTTACAGGGCGAAGCTCCCGAGCCTGGAGCTGCGGCTCCTGGAGCCACCTGCGTGTGCAGGTTTGGGGCTCGCTCAGATCCAGCTGCTGGGCTGAGTCACACTCCCAGGTGAGTTCCCTGAGCCAGGTGGGATTTCCCCTTTTACCTGTTTGCAGCTGGATCGGGAATGTGTCACTGCTGAGCTCCCCTGCAGGTGAACGCTCAGCCCTGGGCTTCACCTGCCCCAGGAAAACGAGTAATCCCAAGATTTGAGAAACTTGGAATTGCCAAGTGAGGGTTTTTTGCCCTAAGTAAAACCTGTGGAATTCCAGAGGCAGTGCCAGGAGGGCTGGGTACTGGGGCATGTCCATATTCCCACTCCACCACGCTGGATCTGGGAATTTGAGTCAGGTTCATGGTCTATCCATCAGGAATATCATTCCATGGGAACACAGAGGGATTCCCAGCTTTTATCTCCTCACACACGGCAATGGAGACGTTGCAGGGCGAGGATTTGTGCAACTTAAGCCAGGTCTGGCTCCTGCCCCATCCCAGTCGATTTGGGAATGGTTCTGGTACCACCAATGGTTAAAACCCCCCAGGTGGATCAGATCTCATCAGCTCTGGATTCATCTCCCTTGCTTTTCCATGACCCTTTGGAATTCCCTGGCTCTGACTCATCCGTGTCTGAGTTGTGCCTGAAACTGGGTCAGGCTGGGAGGGAGATCCCCACGTTGCTTTCACTCCTCCAGGTGAAAAATCTGGGTCAGGAGTCAAAAAACAGGATTTTTTTTTTTTACTGGAATTGGGACCCCAGACAATAATCTGAGGTTTAAGAGCAAACAGAAATCCTGCTGGTGCTGGGGCAAAGGAGGAGAGGATGGGGAAGAGAAAGGGAATCATGGAATGGTTTGGGTGGGATGGGACCTTAAATCCCATCCAGGGACACCTCCCATTATCCCAGGTGGATCCAGCCTGGCCTTGGGCACTGCCAGGGATCCAGGGGCAGCCACAGCAAATCTGGGAATTGCAGCCCAGGCAGGAATTCCTTCCCAAGATCCCAGCCCAATCTCCCCTTTCCCAGTGGGAGCCATTCCCTGTGTCCTGTCCCTCCCTGCCTTGTCCCCAATTCCAGCTCTCCTGGAGCCCCTGCAGGGACTCTGAGCATTCCCTGCAATTTTCCCTTCTCCAGGAGAACATTCCCAGCTCTCCCAGAGCAGAGGGGCTCCAGAATCCCGGAATGGTTTGAGCGGGACAGAATAATTTATCATAATTTAATATTTATTAATTTATTATATTACATATATATTATATTTTATAATATTTATATTTATTTTTATTATTATTATTTTTATCCACCAACCCACCCAACCAGGCCCTGGTTTGTGTAAAACCGAGCCCAGGGAAGCCAGGCCTTGCTCCGTGTGGGATCTGAGCCTCGAGTTGGGACGTGCCTTGACCCCGGGTGCCTCCAGGGAATGCTGAGTCCGGGAATTCTGTGGATTTGGGGCCCAGGGAGGCCGGGCCCCACCCTGAGATGCCCCAGATAGGGAGACAAAGATCTGCTGCAAGAGCTGACCTCGGACAGCGCTGACTTCCCCGGGGATTTTTTGGTTTTCCTCATTTTTTTCCCCCTCTCTCTGCTGGTTTCTTGCAAAGCTTTCCCACATTTTGGGGTGGGTTTGGTCACTCCCTAAATGCTGATTCTGGGATTCCGTGGAAAAAAAATGTCCTGAGTGGGAAGGATCCCACAAGTATCATCCAGCCCAAATCCTTCCCTGCCCAGGACACCCCAAAATTCCCTCCCCTATTCCCAAGTGTTGCCCAGACCTCCTGAATTCCCTCTGCTCTGATTCCACACACCCCAAGGACACGGATTTGGGGGCTGGTCACTCTCTAAACACCAGTGGTGCCAAAACCCCCAAATCCGTGTCCTTGGGATGTGTGGAAGCATCAGGGAGAGTCCAGGAGGTTTGGGCAACACTCAGGAACAGGGGAGAGATTTTGGGACCATCCTTTATTAGGATATTTTTTCTGAGGACCATCCTTTTATAGGATATTTTTCTGTGGATCATCCTTTTTCAGGATATTCTTCTGTGAATCATCCTTTATTAGAGTATTTTCTATGGATTATCCTTTTATAGGATAATTTTCTGTGGACCATCCTCTATTAGGTTATTTTTCTACAGATCATCCTTTTATAAAATATTTTTCTGAGGATTATCCTTTTTCAGGATATTTTCCTGTGGACCATCCTTTTTTGGGAAATTTTCTGTGGATCATTCTCAGTCCTCATCCCTGGAGGTGTCCAAGGAATTCCTGGATGTGCTCTGGGATGGGGACAAAGTGGGTTTTCCAACCCTAGTGATCCTGGGGTTGTGTTTAAGAGGAAATCATTCCCTGGAATGGAATTCCCAGATTCACTGTGGCTGCCCCTGGATCCCTGGGAATGTCCCAGACCAGGCTGGATCCACCTGGGACAGTGGGAAGTGTCCCTGCCCATGGACCAGGCTGGAATGGGATCCAATCCCATTAAATCCCTTCCTTCCCAAACCATCCTGCAATTCTGGAATTCTCCATCTCCTCAGCTGCAGCTCCTCTCTTCCCTTCAGAGCAGCAAATAATTGAAATAAACAGTAACACCAACCCTAATAACCCATTGAACAATATAATATTGATAGAACCCATTTAATAAATCCATTTGTGGGGCACTGGCCCAGCCGGGAGCGGCTCCTGGCGCTCGGATTTTATTCCCTGGGCATTTGTGCTGGAAAAGAGCAGGAGCAGGGTCGGGTTTTATGGATGTGTGTCAGCACAGGGAAGGGATGGAGCCACTGGGGCGGCTCCACCCGCCCGTAAATCCTGGATGCCTTTGGGAGAGGGAGCCCAAACAACACCGGCTTTGCAAATCCCAGAGTGGAGCCCAGCTCCTGTTTGCCAGGGCAGGCAAATTTTGGGGTTTGGGAAAGGTCAGGGAGGAGACGCCGAGCCCGAGTGGGTTTGTTGAGGGAAATGTCACAGCCAGGGCATTGCCTGGGTTTTATCCCTGTCCTAAAGTTGTTTTTTTTTCCCCTCAAAAGGGTCTTTAAATCCCTGCTGTTTTTGTGGGTGGGGATTTCTGTCCTGCAGTGAATGATAAAAGGGGGATGGGGTTGGGATTTAGGGAATTCTGGAATGGTTTGGGTGGGAAAGGGATCTTGAGGATTGTTTCTATTCCATCCCATCCCATCCCATCCCATCCCATCCCATCCCATCCCATCCCATCCCATCCCATCCCATCCCATCCCATCCCATCCCATCCCATCCCATCCCATCCCATCCATGTTTAGGGACAATTCCCACTGTCCCAGGTGGACCCAGCCTGGCCTTGGGCACTGCCAGGGATCCAGGGGCAGCCACAGCAAATCTGGGAATTCCATTCCAGGCAGGAATTCCTTCCCAAGATCCCAGCCCAATCTCCCCTTTCCCAGTGGGAGCCATTCCCTGTGTCCTGTCCCTCCCTGCCTTGTCCCCAATTCCAGCTCTCCTGGAGCCCCTGCAGGGACTCTGAGCATTCCCTGGAATTTTCCCTTCTCCAGGGGAACATTCCCAGCTCTCCAAGAGCAGAGGGGCTCCAGAAAGGGTGGAAAAGGACTATTTTATTATTTTTTAATTATTCCTTTTAGAAAACATTTTTAAACATTTTTATTTTTTAATTTATTGGTTTACATAGTTTTGTGTTTTGTTTGTTTTTTTTTTTTTTTTAAATTTATTATTATCAACCCACACACCCAAAAACTTTTGCTTGGTTCGGGTTGGAAGGATCCTAAATCCCATCCCATTCCCATCCCATCCATGGCAGGGACACCTCCCACTGTCCCAGGTGGATCCAGCCTGGCCTTGGGCACTGCCAGGGATCCAGGGGCAGCCACAGCAAATCTGGGAATTCCAGCCCAGCCAGGAATTCCTTCCTAAAATCCAACCCTTTCCCCTTGTCCCATCCCGCAGGAAAAATCCCTCTCCAGCCCCGCGAGGCTGCTCGGAGCTCCTCACTCCCCAAATTCCAGACCCTCCGTGGAAAGGCGGGATTTGGGATGCTCGGGCAGAGCGCGGCGCTGATTTACGGCCGGAGGGATCCCCAATCCCCGGGGGGGGCTCGGGGCAGTCTGGAGCTGCTGGAATGGGGGGCACGACCCCGCTGGGGCCGCGGTGCCACCGAGTCTGGGCACAGGCAGGGACCTGATCCTGCTGCTCCCCGTGGAAATCCTGGAAATCAGCACGGAAATCCTGCAAATCCTGGGAACCGCGGATCTGGGGATGCGGCTGGAGCCGGGATGTTCCCGCACGGGAAAAGGGGGTGGCAGAGGGGGTTTGGGGCACAAAGGGGTGGCAGAGGGGGTTTGGGGCACAAAGGGGTGGCAGAGGGGGCTTGGGGACAAAAAGAGGTGACAGGGGGTTTAGGGACATAAAGGGGGTGGCAGAGTGGATTTAAGGGTGCAAAGGGGGTGGCAGAGAGGGTTTAGCGGCACAAACGGGGTGGCAGAGGGGGTTTGGGGACAAAAAGAGGTGACAGGGGGGTTTAGGGGCACAAAGGGGGTGGCAGAGGGGATTTAGGGACAAAAAGAAGTGGCAGAGGGGGTTTAGGGGCACAAAGGGGGTGACAGGGAGGTTTGGGGCACAAAGGGGATGGCAGAGGGGGTTTAGGGACACAAAGAAGGTGAGGAGAGGGGGTTTGGGGCACAAAGGGGGTGACAAAGGGGATTTAGGGACAAAAAGGGGTGGCAGAGGGGGTTTAGGGGCAGAAAGGGGTGGCAAGGGAGGTTTAGGAACACTCAGGGGTGGCAGTGGAGATGTAGGGGCACTGAGGGGCGGCAGAGGGGGTTTAGGGACAAAGAGAGGGTGAGGAGAAGGGGTTTGGGGGCACAAGGGGGCAGGAGAGGGGGTCTGGTTTTGCTGGTTTTGGCGAGTCCATCCCTAAATCCACCTTTCCCTCCGCTTTTGGTATTTTTTGGGATCTGCTGCAAACGGGTGGGGGGGCAAATCCCAGCTGTCCATCCCTAAATCTCCCTTTCCCTCTGCTTTTGGTGTTTTTGGGGATTCCACTTTTCCCTCTGGTCTTTTTTTGGTGGAGCCCTTCCTTAAATCAACCTTTCCCTCTGCTTTTGGTATCTTTTGGGAGTATGTCCCTAAATCCACATTTCCCTCTGCTTTTACTGTTTTGGGGGGAGTCCTTCTCTAAATTCCTCTCTCTGCTTTTGGGTTTTGTTGTTTGTGGGTTTTTTGTGGGGTTTTTTTTGTTGGTTTCTTTTGTTTGTTTGTTTGTTTGTTTTTTTGGTTTGGTTTGGTTTGGTTTTGGTTTTTTGTTTTTTGTTTTTTTTTTTTTGTTTGTTTTGTTTTTTTTTTTTTTTTTTGAGTCTGTTTCTAAATCCCCTTTTCTTCCAGCTTCTGATGTTTTGGGGGAGCCTGACCCTAAATCCACCTTTTCCTCCGGTCTTCTTTTCTTGGGGGGAGTCCATCCTTAAATCCAACTTTCCCTCTGCTTTTGGTGTTTTTGGGGAATCCCTCCTTAAATCCCCCTTTCCCTCAGCTTTTGCCATTTTTGGGGAGTCCGTCCCTAAATTTCCCTTTCTCCCAGCTCTCGCTTTTTGGCAGCAGGTGAGCCGGGAGCCGCAGGTGGCCCCGCGGAAAAACCAAAGCCATGAAAAACTTTTACTTTTCCCTGCCCCGAACGGAAGCGGGAGCCGAGGCCGCGCTGGAATGCGGCTCCCGATTCCTGTTCCTTAATGAGCTCGGGGGCGGAGGTTTGACAGAGCCGGCCTTGGATTGACAATTCCCAGCTCGGGATAAACATCCCGGCCGCTCCTGGCATCCTTTGATCTGCGGGAGGCTTTGGGAGCTGCGAGATAAGAGCGGAGATAACGAGACGCGGTTCCTGCGGCTGCAGGGCTGTGCCGGTGACTCGGCTGTGACCTCCCGGCGGTGGCTTCTCCACCTTGTCCTTGATCCTGACCGCGGGGAGCAGCTCGGGGTGGTCCCGAGGATCGGCTGGTGCCGCTGGGCTGGGATCAGCCCGAGGGATCCCAGAGCGCCGCGATGGTTCGGGTGGGAAGGGATCTTAAAGATCCAATTTCCATCCCATCCATGGCAGGGACAATTCCCACTGTCCCAGATGGATCCAGCCTGGCCTTGGGCACTGCCAGGGATCCAGGGGCAGCCACAGCAAATCTGGGAATTGCAGCCCAGGCAGGAATTCCTTCCCAAGATCCCAGCCCAATCTCTCCTTTCCCAGTGTCCTGGCATTCCAAGCCTTTCCAAACAGGCTCTCAGCCCATCCCAGGGTGTCCCCACAGATCCAGGGCCGCACATTCCAGGCAGGGAAGCCACCGGAGCGGTGACAGCCGCCAAGCCCGGGCGCCACCAGGACGTTTCCTGCCCCTGGCATTCCCATCTCCTGCTGCTCCCGGTCCTGCCCGGAACCGGCTCGGCTGCTGCCACACCCCGGCCACAAACCGGGGCCAAAAGGTCACCCCCGGGTGAGGGCTGAGTTTTGGGGAGGTGGCACCGCTGCCAGGAGCAGCGAGGGAAGGAGGGCAGGGAGCAAAGTGACCCCGATGCGCCCCGAGCCGCCCTGGCACATCCCACATCCCTGTCCCACGGATTGTGCTGCCCCTGGATCCCGGAGTGTCCAAGGATAGGGTGGACACTGGGGTTTGGAGCAGCCTGGGAGAGTGGGAGGTGTTGGGGTTGGAGTGGGATGGGGTTTGAGGTCATTCCAACAAAAATTGGTTCACCCGGAGAAAGGAAAAATCCATGGAGAGCTCAGAGTCCCTGAAGAGCTCCAGGAGAGCTGGAATTGGGGACAAGGCAGGGAGGGACAGGACACAGGGAATGGCTCCCACTGGGAAAGGGGAGATTGGGCTGGGATCTTGGGAAGGAATTCCTGCCTGGAATGGAATTCCCAGATTTGCTGTGGCTGCCCCTGGATCCCTGGGCAGTGCCCAAGGCCAGGCTGGATCCACTTGGGATAATGGGAGTGTCCCTGCCATGGATGGGGTGGGATGGGATGGGATTTAAGGTTCATTCCAACCCAAACCATTCAGTGATTCTGGAGCCCCTCTGCTCTGGGAGAGCTGGGAATATCCGGCTTGGAAAAAAGAAGGATTTGTGATGAATTTGAGCCCTTTGCAGGGCCTGGCAGGGGCTCCAGGAGAGCTGGAATTGGGGACAAGGCAGGGAGGGACAGGACACAGGGAATGGCTCCCACTGGGAAAGGGGAGACTGGGCTGGGATCTTGGGAAGGAATTCCTGCCTGGGAGGGTGGGGAGGGGCTGGCACAGTTTTGTTGGACTCAAAGTTTCACTGGGGAGTTCAACGCTGGTTTTGGCTCCTCTGAGCCCCACCAGGAGAGAATTCCCATGGGATTTGCCAGCAGTTACAGACACTTGCATCAGAGAATCAGGGAATCATGGAATGGTTTGGGTTGGAAGGGACCTGGAAGATGATCCAGTGCTGCTCCCATGCCACGATCCCAGGTGGATCCAGCCTGGCCTTGGGCACTGCCAGGGATCCAGGGGCAGCCACAGCAAATCTGGGAATTCCAGCTCAGCCCCTCCCCACCCTCCCAGACAGGAATTCCTTCCAAATATTTAGCTGAAATCTGCCTTTTTTCACTTTAAATCCACTCCCTGATCCCAAGGGATTCCAGCTGGGACCATGAAAAGCTGGCTGGGTCCTTCTTCCTCCCAGAGTTTTCCTCCAAAATTCCTGCTGGGAGAATCTTGGCCTGGTGGGAGGTGTCCCTGCACGGGGTTGGGATGAGATGATCTTTAATGTCCATTCCAACCCCAAATTCCGGGATTGTCCCACACTCCCGGTGCTGTGCAGATGTTCAGAAACACCAACAGCTGGAATCCCAACACCTTTGCTGGGAGCTGCTGATCCACCTGGGAATTGTGAATTTTGACCTGAGGTCTCCCACTAAATCCCACGAGTTATTCCTGTATTTTTTGGGGCAATCTCACGGATGTTCTCCTGGCGGGATATTCCACTCTGGCTTTGGCATTGCTGGGGTGGGAATGCCACCCTTGGGATCCATTCCATGACTTGGAGTAAAACCCTTTAAACCTCCCAATTCCCAGAAATTCCCGGCTTTCCTCCGTCCCAAACCATGAAGAAAACCTTCCCCCTTTTTCTTTTTTGTAATTTTTTTTTCGGGTTTTCAACACATTCCTTATCGCTAAGGAAAGGAAAGGAAAGGAAAGGTGCGGAAAGGAAAGGAAAGGAAAGGTGCGGAAAGGAAAGGTGCGGAAAGGTGCGGAAAGGTGCGGAAAGGTGCGGAAAGGTGCGGAAAGGAAAGGAAAGGAAAGGAAAAGGAAAGGAAAGGAAAGGTGCGGAAAGGTGCGGAAAGGAAAGGTGCGGAAAGGTGCGGAAAGGAAAGGTGCGGAAAGGAAAGGAAAGGAAAGGAAAGGAAAGGAAAGGAAAGGAAAGGAAAGGAAAGGAAAGGAAAGGAAAGGAAAGGAAAGGAAAGGAAAGGGAAAGGAAAGGAAAGGAAAGGAAAGGAAAGGAAAGGAAAGGGAAAGGAAAGGAAAGGAAAGGAAAGGAAAGGAAAGGAAAGGGAAAGGAAAGGAAAGGAAAGGAAAGGAAAGGAAAGGAAAGGGAAAGGAAAGGAAAGGAAAGGAAAGGAAAGGAAAGGAAAGGAAAGGAAAGGAAAGGAAAGGAAAGGAAAGGAAAGGAAAGGAAAGGAAAGGAAAGGAAAGGAAAGTTTCAGGAAAGGAAAGTTTCAGGAAAGTTTCAGGAAAGTTTCAGGAAAGTTTCAGGAAAGTTTCGTTTCAGGAAAGTTTCAGGAAAGTTTCAGGAAAGTTTCAGGAAAGTTTCAGGAAAGTTTCAGGAAAGTTTCAGGAAAGGAAAGGAAAGGAAAGGAAAGGAAAGGAAAGGAAAGGAAAGGAAAGGAAAGGAAAGGAAAGGAAAGGAAAGGAAAGGAAAGGAAAGGAAAGGAAAGGAAAGGAAAGGAAAGGAAAGGAAAGGAAAGGAAAGGAAAGGAAAGGAAAGGAAAGGAAAGGAAAGGAAAGGAAAGGAAAGGAAAGGAAAGGAAAGGAAAGGAATTTGTAAGGTTTCTAATATATATCTAATATATTTTATATATTAAAATTGTATTTATAATTTTATTGTTTCAGTTAGATTTTTTTTGTATTCTATGTGGAAAATATAATATCTCTACATTATTTATATTTCTATCATTTTATCTCTTATTATTTCTGTTTTTACTACTTATTCTATCATTTACACTTTATATCTATTATGTTATGTATATTATTACTTATATTTTTATTATTTTGTTGATAATATTTTTACTATTTGTGTTACATATGGTATAGAATTTTATTTTAATGTTATATTTGTATGCATACAATTTTATTTTTATATATTATATATTTTATTTATTATTTTTATAATTTCATTCTTTCAGCCCCTTTAATATTCCAAATGCCAGAAGTACGAAATTCCTACAGAACTGGAGAAGCCAAACCAGAAATTATGGAATAATCCCCCATAGACTTTGAAGTTTT
>JAREIS010000833.1:0-44072 GCA_030060385.1 Muscicapa striata striata
AGAATCACTATTCGGGAGGATCTATTGTCAATGTTAGAAGCAAAGATAATATTTGAAAAGGGTAGAGTAAGATTGGAATTTCCTGAGGAAAATATTGCTAAATTGTTTGTAGTGAAAGAGGTAGAAGCAGCAGAAATACCACAGGAAATAGAACAAGCTGTAGTACCATGGGTATGGGAAACAGGAATACCTGGAAAATCAAAAGCGGCACAACCGGTTGTAATAGAACTAAAGGAAGGGTTTCCCCAGTGAGGGTAAGACAATATCCTTTGAAACTGGAAGCACGAATAGGAATAGCACCCATGATTGAACAATTTCTTAGCTCGGGAATTTTACAGGAATGTGAGTCAGAATTCAATACTCCGATATTTCCAGTCAGAAAGCCAAATGGTAAGTATAGATTAGTTCAGGATTTAAGAGCAATTAATAATATCACTAAAGATATACACCCAGTAGTAGCGAATCCGTATACATTGTTGACAGCTGTGTCTGAAAAGTTTAAATGGTTCACTGTAATTGATTTGAAAGATGCATTTTTCTGTATCCCCTTGGCACTTGAGAGTAGGAAATACTTTGCCTTTGAGTGGGAGAACCCAGACACGGGACGCAAGAAGCAGCTCACCTGGACGCGTCTACCACAAGGATTTAAAAACTCACCAACTATTTTTGGAAATCAATTGGCTCGAGAGTTAGAAGAATGGAAGACGACTCAGGTAAAAGAATCACCTTTCTTATATGTTCTCCTACAATATGTTGATGACATCTTTATAGCTTCCACAGAAAAGGATGTTTGCCTCAGACTCACTATTGAATTACTCAGTATGTTGGGACAAGCTGATACCGAGTATCAAGGAAAAAGCTCAGCTGGTAAGAGCCCAAGTGATTTACCTAGGCTGCGAAATTTCACAAGGGGTGCGGAAGTTGGGGTCAATCGAATACAAGCAATTTGCACCATACCCACACCACGAAATCCACAAGAGTTAAGGTCCTTTTGGGCATGGTAGGGTGGTGCCGCTTGTGGATCCCAGAATTTGACTAAAAGCAAAACCCCTGTATGAAGCAGCCAAAAGCCCTGTGTTCCAGTGGGGTCAAACACAAGAAAAGGCATTCCAGAGTTTGAAACAAGCCTTAAAGGAAGCCCCAGCACTAGGGTTACCAGATCTTACAAAACCTTTTCAACTATACGTAAATGAGAGACAGAGACTGGCAATAGGGTTCTCACCCAAAAATTGGGCTCATGGAAACGGCCGGTAGGATACTTCTCAAAGCAGCTAGACTCTGTAAGCGCCGGATGGCCCGGTTGTCTTAGAGCTGTGGCAGCAACAGTGCTCCTAATTCGAGAAGCCAGGAAATTGACTTTGGGGAAAAGGATGGAAGTGTTTGTTCCCCACGGTCATTGCAGTTTTGGAGCAAAAAGGGGGCATTGGCTCTCGTCAAGTCGCATGTTACAATACCAGGCACTTCTCCGAGAACAGGATGACATTGAATTAAAAATAACTAATCATCTTAATCCAGCAGAATTTCTTAGGAGCAGCAGCCAGGAAGAAGAAGGCGAATTGACACACGACTGCGTGGAAATCATTGAACAGGTGTATGCCAGCCGGAAAGACCTGAGAGATGAGCCTTTGGAAAATCCGAATGGGAACTGTTTACAGATGGATCCAGCTTTATGGAGAACGGAACCAGGTATGCGGGATATGCAGTAGTGACTCTGACACAGATAGTAGAAGCTCGAGCTTTGCCTCCGGGAACTTCAGCCCAGAAAGCGGAGATACAAGCTCTGGTAAGAGCCTTAGAATTGAGTCAAGGGAAAAGAGTAAACATTTGGACTGATTCGAAATATGCTTTTGGAGTAGTGCACGTACATGGAGCTCTGTGGAAAGAAAGAGGACTGTTAAATTCTCAAGGATCAGAAATTAAGCACAAAGAACAAATATTGGCACTTTTAGAAGCAGTGCATAAACCTCAGGCGGTAGCAGTGATGCATGTAAGAGGACATCGGAATGAAGAAGGAAAAGCGTTCCAAGGAAACCAGTTAGCTGACAGAGTTGCCAAACAAGTCGCCCGAGAGGTATGGACACAATTAGCTTTATTACCAGTGCGATCTAATCCTGCTACTTCTTTTCTTGAGCAGAGACCATGGTATACACATGAAGATGAGAAACTCGGTCAATTTCTCCAGGCTCAGAAGAATGAAAGAGGATGGTATGTCACGGCTATAGGTCAGGTTGTACTGCCAACAAAGGTAATGAAAACAGTTTTAGAAATCGAACATAACAAGTGCCATTGGGGAGCAGATGCATTAGTACAATTTTTAAAACATGAGGTGATTTCCAACCAGATGTTAACAATGGCTAAACGGATTAATGCCACGTGTCCAGTCTGTATTAAAAATAACCCAGTGACACGAAGGCAAATACAACTAAGAAAGTTACAAGTAGGGCCGCAACCGGGAGACTATTGGCAAATAGATTTCTCAGAGCTACCAAAAGCGCAAGGGTACCGTTATTTGCTGGTGTATGTGTGTACTTTCTCAGGGTGGCCGGAAGCTTTCCCATGCAGGACTAACCAAGCAAAGGAAGTAAATAAAACTTTACTACGAGAAATTATTCCTAGATTTGAGGTCCCATTAGGCATGTCCTCTGATAGGGGGCCTCACTTTGTAGCTAGAGTAGTCCAAGAGGTAGCCAGAGTGTTAGGAATAGATTGGGATCTCCATACACCCTGGAGACCACAATCTAGCGGCCAAGTAGAACGGATGAATCAGACATTAAAAGGCCAGATCAAGAAAATTTGTCAAGAAGCAAAGATACAGTAGCCTCAGGCACTACCTCTAGCTCTGCTAAGGATCAGGATTAAACCTAGAGAAAAGATAGGAGTAAGTCCATACGAAATTTTGTATGGCAAACCATATCATGCTGCGACCTACAAAGGGGACCCTCACTTGGTAGGAGATCAAGTATTGTTGAGTTACATTCTGTCTCTAAATAAAGTCCTTACAGCGCTGCGAGGAGCATTGCAGTGGAACAGGCCTCTGCCCTTGGAAAATCCTGTCCATGACATCCAGCCGGGAGATCAAGTATATGTGAAGAACTGGAATACGGAACCCTTGAAAGAAGTATGGGGCGGTCCTCACCAGGTGATCATGACTACCTACACGGCAGTGAAAGTCCAAGGGATCGAAAACTGGATTCACTACACCCGGATCAAGAAGGTCCCGTCGAAATGGGAAGTCCAGCCCTTATCAGCAACAAAAATGGTGTTCAAGGCAATGCCTTAGTTCTTTTAACATTAGTCTGTATAATGCAAACATGCTTTTTGCGGGTGGGGGAAGATTTTGTCAAAATCACTGTGCCTGAACCAGATCTAGTTGTACCTGAGGGAGCAGGAGTAAATTTGACTTGTTTATTTTCTGACAACCAGAGAGTTGGATTTGAGGAAGTAAAAGGGTTCTGGAGACTACTCACTACGGACCAGGTATTCACCGAAGGAATCGTGACATTCTGGGATATGGAACAGCAGAAAGGTAATACCACACTGATGATACCCCATATAGAAGTTAATCAGAGTGGTCAGTTCATATGCACTGTGCAAATTGGAGAAAGTTTTAACTATGGGAATGTAATTGTAGTTGTTCTAAAAGAGAATAGGGGGACACTACAGGTGACAGAAGCTGGAAAAACACAACAAGAATCGGGACAAGAAAATTTAATAGTGGGATTAGTTAGAGATTTTGGGCAAGTACAAAATACGACATCCATCACTGCATGTTTACCCTTTCCTAAAGCGCGGAGATCCAATACCATGGGGCATCATTCCCGTTGGGGAAATGCCTCCAGAAACCATAAATGGGACAAAAAGATGTAATAAAGTGATGCGGAATCATACTAAGATGATAGAGGAGACCTATACAGTTCGAGGGCAATGGTCATCGCGGGACAAAGGAGTGAGTGCCTAAAATTACCAAATGCAGTTTATTCAAAATTGGACGATTTAAGGATGTAGGATGGTGTTCTTATGACATAAGAAAAACGAGACAAAACCGGTCACAGAGTATTTTTATGGGATAGTTTGCCAAGAAGGGACAGAAGAATGGGAACATTGGAAAACGATTTGGGGTCCCAGTTTGTTAGAATCTTACAGTTACATAGGACCAGTACATTGGTGTGTCGAATGGTCAGGGCAAAGAGAGCAAAACCACCCAGGAATGTTAGGGACAGAAACAGTAAGCCGGGATCGACTGACCCCCACACCTAGCTGGAATTGTAGCAAAATCATCACATGTGATACCCCCGAATCCCAAATTGGTTTAGTGCCAGTCCGGATACTACTAAAATGGGGTTGTGAATGTCAACGATATAATCATACAATAACAGGTGAAATAAAAGGGGTTTGGAAAGATTGTCAGACGACTACTGTCAGGAGTCCAGGGCATTCAGTGTGGGTAATGGGACACGGACAATGGAACACTCATATGCCCATTAACGGTCCAGTCACGCAGATCACTTTAGGGGTCCCTACGCTTTGCCCTTTCTGGAAACAGTCTAAATTAACACAAGAAGAGATGCAGTCACGAACAAAGAGGGAAACAAATGAGGTGGCAGAAGAACTAGGATTGGGAGATGGAGATGAATGGCATGAACCCTCATCAGGAGTTAAATTTGGATGGGTACTAGAATCCCTGTTTGCACCAATTTCTACATATAGAAACCGGGAGATGCTGTACAAATTATTAGGACAAACTGAGAGGTTAGCCGCAGTTACAAAGAAAGGATTTAGGGACCTGAACTTACAGTTACAAGCAACTACTAGAATGACGGTACAGAACAGGATGGCGTTAGATATGTTGTTGTTAAAAGAACATGGGATGTGTGGATACCTACAGGGCAGAGTTGACCACTGTTGTGTACATATACCGAATGTCACTCAGGAAGTAGAAAAAGACATAAGTCAATTGGAACAAATTGAAACAAAAGTGCATGAGGTTCAGGAAGAAGCTGAGCACAATTGGGTAAGAGCATTATTTAGCTCCCTGGGAATCCAGGTCTCTGGTTGGATATCATCAATAATACAATATGTAATAATGATTGTGTTGATTATTGTAGTCTGCATGATTATGTATAGATGTCTTTTAGGAATGATTGCTCGAGAAGGAACTCACACCCGACGAGTAATGAAAGCTCTGACACGGAGTGAAGTAATCTCATCAGCTTCTCGAGGAAGTCCACCATCCTACCTAGAAACCATCACTTAATGAACTGAGTTGAGCATCCTTGCAGAAGATCTGAAGAATGCTCAAAAGGGGGGAGTTGATACCGAATCTGTAAAAGTACTATGAAATGTATTAGAATTATAAGTAGTAGTAGTTATGCTAAGGCTTAGGAGGCAGCAGTTCACGAGCAGGCCCTGGGAAAACAGGCCTGGGAATGTACTGAGAATTACAATATAATTAAAGGATTTACTAATGCCAGGTTAAAATAAAACGAATGATGAATGTTCTGGTGGTGGGAATGACAAGCAAGGGGGATTAAGGGGGGTAGCCTACAGTTTGGAGTAGACAAGCATGTAGGATTTATGACTTTTAAGAATAATATCTACAAGATTTATGTATCTGTATTGTCTTGAAGTGTGGGTGTTTCTGCATGTAGAATAACTTTGTAAGAAAGTATAAAACCTATCAAAAAAAAAGAACTGGCGAGATCTGACTTTGGGACCCTAGTCCGCAGGTCTCCGGGCCCTGGAATAAAGCACCGCATAAACTAACTCTGTTAGTTTGTGTTTTGTTTGGGATATCGGGCAACACAGTTGTGCTGTGGAATCCTGTGGGAAAAGGCTGTCCTGATGTTCCAAATATCAGTTTTTATCCAGGTAGAAAAGGCTTTGCTCCTCCCCCTAGCTGGAGCATCTCCCAATGGGTAGATGTAATTTTATCAGTCATACAGTGGGACTTAATGGGCTATCAGCAGATTATATCTTCCTGGAGGGAGGATGGATTGTGGAAAAGATAAAGATGATTGTCCCACCTGCTTTCAACAGATGGTGATAGAATACATACTTTAGGCCACATCCTGTATTCCAACCTAAGATGTTATCCACCCCTTACTCTATTATCATCTGCATAATGAAAACCTTACACACATCGTTCTCACTTAAGATTAGGTTTCCCTGAGGTACACAATGGGTTTCCCCATCTCTCTGCATTACCCACCAAGGGTAACCAGGTCCTTGGGCAAAGACAATTCCAGGGATGGGTTTGTCCTTTCCCGAGGTGGGACAAATCCAAAAGGTCTTTCCTAAAATACCTTTCATTTGTAACACAGGGACTTAATCTCCATCCACTGTGTGCAAGAGCTCAGACTGAGCAGGACCATTTTGATTGATGGACCCTCGGGTATTGACCATGCAGCTGGCCTTTGCTAAGTTCACATACAAGTGTCAGATAAAGTTATAGAGCCCTGCCCAGAGCTGCCAGGAGGAGTTGATTAAAAACAGAAAGCAAAAATCAAACAAAAAATGCACCCAAACCAATCCAAGCAAACAAACAAATCCACAACAGCAGCAAAATAACAAAATAAAAACCAACCAAACAAACATAAAACCCCCAAAAAACACTAGAGAAGGAGAACACCCCCCCCAATAGACATGTTCCACCCTTAAGCTGGTTCATCAGGACGCACACAGGACCTGAGACTGCAAACAAAGAGGATACCTTGAGTACATTTGCAGAAAAAGCAGGTTCAAGACAGGTTGTCAGGGCTGTTCACAGCTTAGCAAAAAAGGCCCCTCTGGAAACTGCAGAGCCCTTGGAAATGGCAAGTGCCACACCCTGAGCCCATGGGGGAGAAAAAGCCTCTGAATTGGCCACCCCTGGCATGTAAACCATGTTCCCAGGGTGCTTCATACACAGGATTCTTACAGAGGACTCCAGAAAGCTGCAGAGTCGGTACTGGCTTCTCCATGTTCTGTGTCCTAAAGCTGCCTGAGAGAAGAAATTTGGGCTCTGCTCCATGGGCACAATCCCTGCTGGCCCAGGGCCAGCAAGGTCTCTGCGTGCTGAGGCTTTGCGCCAGCCAAGAAAAGCTCCTGGCACAGGGTCACCTTCCCTGCTCAACCATGTAAGGAAAATTAATTCACAAACACCAGAGGTTTATGTCCAAAAAGGAGACAGAGGAGTCCTTTTTGCTTTATTCGAATAAAGGCAGAGGCCATGGGACATTTCCCTGGGATCTCTCATATTTTTGGAGGACGCCGCCTCCTTTTTATCCTATTTTCCCAGCCAATTCTCCCTCTCTCTTTCCCCATAGGCTGAGGTACTTGAGAGGCACAGACTTCCCGGAACACCTAAGATTCCCCTCTAATGTATAACCCTTCCTTTTAATTTTTAATTATTATAGAATTCATAGTATCCCCCCACCCTACCCCCCACCCCGTTTCTTCTTTCATCTTCTGTTACCCAATTTCATTTACTAGCAAACCCACAGTTTGTTTGTAAAGGCAAATCTATTTTCCCATTCATCAATCAGTGTAATCCCTCCCATTGTTTCTTTTATCTCTAGGTGCTAACTCTATCTACCAGCAATCTACAGCTTGTTTGTAAAGACAAATTCTACATTCCTCTCAGTCAGAGTCTCCGCCCGAGGGCCTCGTTAAAGGGGCGCGGGTGAGACCTCCTCGGACAGAAATGTTGGTGATGGTTCGGTTCGAGGTTTTTCTTCTGAGGCCGCTGGAGAAAGAGACACTGCATGAGACGATCTTCTGTTGTTGTTTTTCTTTTTCATGTTGTTTATTGTATCTTATCTACAAAGTGTCCCAGCCAGGCTGACAGAGGTCCGCTCTGCTAGGTGACCATGATCAAATGCCCCCCTGCGAGAGGCAGGACTTATCTTTTATACTCGAATCTACGTCTTCAATATTTACAATTACCTTCCAATACAGCACAATCTTATTACACTGTCCAGTTTGTCCCCATCCAATCTGTGGCTGCCAGCATGTCATCCAACGTGGATGACACAGAGGAGAAGAAGGAAGTGGCACACCACACCCCAAATTCTCCATGCTGGCCACATGGCCCTTATCATAACCAATCCAAAAAACTACTTATTCTACATTCTAATACTCTAATTTACACTTTACTTATTTTTGTGATTTGTAATTCTTCCTGCAATGTTGGCAGATTTTCCCAAAGGGTTAAATTCAGCCCTTGAGACACCTGGGTCTCATTCCGGGGTCTCTGAGACGCCTGCCAGAGGGGTTTTTCCATCCCCAGAGGAGTCAGGGAAAAAGTCCTGGACTCCCACACCTCTCAATCCCTCCTCTTTTATTTTTAATAATTGTTTTTATAAACTTTAGCTATTATTGGCTTAATTTCTTGTTCCTGTGTTCTTTTTGGTTTTGCAATTATTTGCAATGACATCAATTTCTGTCTTTTTGTAGCCATCTCTGGACCAGTAGGCATGGCTATTACCTGCGTCCCTTTAATCACATGTTGAATAAGTTGTACTAAGCAAGGGATCATGCATGGTAAAAAGATTAGAGTTGCTACTGCATATAAGAGGAAAAAAGTAGTTGTTTAACCTACAGTCCACCAGGTAACCACGAAAACATGTCCCATTCCCATCTTTTCCATGTTTGGACCAGAAGATGAGCCAATTTTCTTAATCCTTTGCTGTTTGTTTCACCACTTTTCCATTGTCATTTATTTGCAAACAGCAGTTTGAGTTATTTAATTTGCCACACATGCCCCCTTCTTCTGCTAATAAATAGTCTAATACCATCCAGTGTTGAAATATTGCATTTCTCTTCTGAGTAGATTGATCAGCAAGAAGGTCAAGGGCTGTAGCTGTCTGGTTACTTACTATTTTAAAGACAGCTTGTAACTTAATTATCCAATTTAAATTATAAATGGGTTCTCTGGCACCTGATATTAATTCATTAGGATTCCAAGTGGCTGGTCCATAGTGGTGTATAATTCTTTCAGGTAGCTATTCATCATCACCCCACTTTTGAGTGCTTCCCCCAGCCAAGGAAACGTCAATTGACTGCTTTTCCTTAATTAAATCATCATACACCTTGATTCCTAACAGGTTTCCCTGAACTTGTGGTAGCAGAAAGAGCAGTGGTCTGATGTATCCCACATAACATATCCCTGACCAGTCTGGGGGTAACCTGCAGTAGGCATGTTGGCCACAAATCCAGTAATGCCCCTTTAAAGCCCAGGTCCCATTGGCAAAGGGGCCTTCCCAATTTTTGCGATCCACTGGGGGGTCAAAATACAGCTTGCTTCCTGGGCCTAGTGGTCCCCCAACAATAGTTGCTCCACCATGGGAATCACAGTATTTGCACTTCCATGCTCTCACATGAGCTTTCCAGCTGCAGTTACCCCCCAGATCTGTTTTATTAGATTTGGACCAGAACCTGCTAAAAAGAGTTCGAGTTCTGTTTTGGTGTTGCCACTTCCACTGACAGTCATGAACTACATGTGTCCTACTTGTGGAATTATCTCGGGGGCAGCTTAAAAATAAGGAGTCAAAAAAAACCCTTATTCTTCCCCACTGCTTTACAGCCTTCCAAATCTTTCTGGTAATTATGGTAGGAACACTTTACCCAGCTACCATCTGAGAGTTTAACATGAGTTTGATTCCATCTGCCTTGATATCTGGAAGAATCATAAGGAAGGCAGTTGAGGGTCCAACAATCTAAACCCAAAGTCCCGTCATGAACACTTTTCCCCACGTACCTGCTTCCTGTTCTGTTTAGACAATAAGTGCCTCTTTCAGAAAAATGAAGCGGCCATGGACTTCCTTCTTCATCCCAAAATCCTGTTCCATTATGGACCTCACTCAGGGTGCTAATCCACCATTTAGGTTTGATGGGGCTGGCTACCCCTGGCCAGTTTTCAGATCCCCCTGGCCCTCCACAGACCCAGCAATTGCTAAGATTAAAGGTTTTTGCTACTTCTTCTCCTAAGGTTAAAAACTTGTTTTCCCATTCTTGGCCCCACCCTAACTGACAATATAAAGGTAAGATCATTAAGAGAAACATTCTAATGGTGTCATGTAATTTTCTAACCTAATTTTTACCTTCACGTTGTCTTCCCCACCTGTGGTGAATGAAGGCACAGAAACAGCTTAACATAAAGAAAACAATGACAGCAAGGGCTGGCCCCCAGTGACTGGAGATCTGACAGGACATAGATGCCCGCACAAACTGTTTCAGCAGGCAGTCTGTGGGTAGGCACACGAGGCTTCCCTCAATGTCGATGCACTTGCTACTGCTCCAGTCCATTCCTGTGGAGCGTCAGTCGTGGCTTCCCGTCCTTCTCCTCCAGCTGAGATATCCAAATCTCTGGGGCCTTAGAGACCTCGACCCAAGTCTGATGGGTCCACCCATGTTCAGCTGTCTTGACAGCTGTTTCTGTGGTCAGCAACACCTGGAAATGTCCATGCCACTTCACCACCAGCAGTGCTTCTTTCCACTCCTTAACCAGGACCCAGTCTCCTGGCTGGATGTTGTGAACAGCAAAATCCAAAGGCAGGGTCTGTGCCAGCTGAGCCTCCTGTCAAAGAGATTTCACAACAGACAGTATCAAAGCCGCATAATGTTATAAATACACATCACTCATCTCTACCGCCCACTAGGCATAGAATTGCAGGGGTAAGGAATTCCAAACATGAATTGCATATCTCCTCTAGCCTGGCCCTTATTGCTCCCAAAGCTAGGGGCAGGAGCCGTGCCCATGGCAACTTAGTTTCTATCACCAGCTTCAGAAGGTGTTTCTTTATTTCTCCACTCATTTTCTCAACCCGACCCGAACTCTGGGGGTGCCAGGGGATATTGTATTTCCATTGTATCCCTAATGCAGTCATAACTCTTTGAAGAATTGTTGCAGGGCGACCTGGTTCAATTACCCAGCACGGCAGCCCAAAGTCAGGGCTCCTCGGGCCACCAGCTCCAGGACACCAATGTGGTGGACAGCAAAATGGCGTTTATTGAAAGGTTACAAGGGTTTATATAGATTAGGGTGGTCTGTGGTCATTTCCTGCGGCTCATGTCCGGGTGGGTGGTCCAGGTACTGAGCAGAGGTCAGACAGGGAGAGGGGGATGGGTTCCTAACTGCCCGTTACAGCCCGAGATCTTCCGCGCGCTTCCCTGTCCTTCCACTTTTCCACCCCCCACCATGATTAGTAAAATTGTATAAAAGTATAAAATGCAGATACTATAAAATTTCGAGGGTTAGTAAAGTTAGTACAAAATTATAAATGTGTTAATAACATGCACGCCTTAAAGTAATTGTCGGCGTTCGACGAACATAACGTTAACTGATTCTAAGCGTTTTTTAACAAATTGCGCTAATTTGTTTACTATGCAAGGCCCGAAGATTAGTATTAGTACAATTATAGTGAGTGGGCCTATCAGGGTAGAGATTAGGGTGGTGAGCCATGGGGACCGGTTGAACCACGACTCAAACCAGCCCTGTTGAGCTTCTCTGGCCATTTTTCTTAGAGTTAGTCAGTATCTTAGTTCGGCCATGGAGTTTTTGACAACTTCGGAGTGGTTTACATAAAAGCAGCATTCCTCTTTCAAGGCAGCACACAGGCCTCCTTGCTGCATGAACAAAAGGTCCAGTCCTCGTCTGTTTTGGAGGACGACCTCTGAGAGTGAGGAAAGGGATAGTTCTAGGGAGGAAATGGATTTCTTGATCCTGTGCAAATCCTCGTCGACTGTCATCTGCAGTTGGGCCAGTCCTTGATGCTGTGTTGCAAGGGCTGAGACGCCTGTGGCAGCACTGGTAGCTCCTAGACCGAGGAGCATCGCGATGGTGATGCCCGCTACCACCGCTCGTTTGTGGAGCTACTCAGGTTCCTCGAACTGGTGGTACACTTCTTCGTCCTCACGATACAGGATTCTGGGAACGATTAGAACTTGGACACAAAAGTTGTTAGAATGATCAAATTTGTCAAGGGATACACATGGGCTTACCCCGGATTGTTGACACACCCACATTCCCGATGCAGCTGGGATCACCCACTGGAACTTCCCCCCTTTTAGTTTGACAAATTCTCGGCAGACGTTGCCCATCTGCTTTGCCAAGGTTGCATTGCCAAAGCATTTGCCTTGGCCCGTAACCTGACTTAGGGTAATGCCACTCCTGGGGGTGTCCCACATGCATTGGCGTGGATTGTCTGACTTTGAAAAGATGAATGGGAGATCGACGGCTACACCTTCGTAAAAAGGGGGTTGTGCATCATAGCATAACCAGCATGATTCTGTGAGGTTCGGGTTGGATTGGTTTAGCGATATAAAGGTAGCATTTAACACATTTAAAAATGGATCGGGAAGGGTTGGTTTGGTAAGGAAATCGGATAGGGAGAAGGTAGATTCCTGCATCTGTGTTTTGTGGCTAGAGCTATGGTTAGTTGCGATTTCTGACCCAGGTCTACTCATTGCATGAACCGGATTGGGTCCGACTGATTGGGATATTGGAGGTGGGAATCTGATAATTTGTATGTGCGCCATGATGCGGCGAGAATGATGAACAACTGCTGTCCACGCCCTGCCCGTGGCCCAGCTATCATGGGTCGGCTGCAGGATTGTCATTATATAGCCTGTGCAGGTGGGCTTGCAGGTGGGCTTCCTTCTTGGGGAGTATGTAATTATCCATAGCAAATTTTGGCTCGGGACAGCCGTGGGGAATATAGGTAATTTTCAGGAATTTATCTGGGTGTGGTGGTTTCCATCTATTGCTTGTCACAATAGTTTCACACCCCCAATATCCACAATATCCATACCCTGGGTAATTACAGTAACTTTTTCCGGAGTTGGAAGCAGGGCACCAATAGGTCTGAAATAATGCTGTGTCATGAAATCTGGGGAACCCTGTATGCCAAGGAAAAATGTCTTTTAACTTGAACTCAAAAGATGGGGTCTCAGCTGTAACAATTTCTTTGATGATCCTCTCCCTTGGAAGATGGCGTAGAACCCACCTGAACGGCTGGTGAGGGTAATGTTTTGTGTCTGCCTGTCCTCCGCCTACCAACCCTAGAAACAAGATAACACAGAGATACCGTTGCCGCTTAGATTTTAATGGTGCGAGCTTCTCAGGCAATGCCGGGTTGCTCGGTAGTCTCTCCCTCTTTCCTGGAAGTGAGGCGTACGGGTTGCGGGGACGTCCGATGATCCATTCCTGTAAACAAAGTCTCACAATTCTCATTATCTCCACTCTTAAGGTCTGGTTTGATAGATTTGAGTGGACACCATTTAATATCCCCATCCTTTTTAACAGCCGCATACCCCCGCCCCGTGAGCACTAGCCTCCAACCTTGTTCCCATTCCCCTAGTTCATTTTTGATCACAACCCTTCTCTAGCGCTCGAGTGGTCCAGTGTCTCTGGGCAGGACTGTTTGTTTCATCCCCCCTAGGGAATTGATTTAACGCTAACAGAGCGGTTGCTAGTATGCGCGCCTGGTCACTCGAGGGAATGATGTTGGTGAAGCCTTCTGTCTTTGCTAGTACTTCCAGTTTAGTTTTCAGAGTCTGATTTGCTCTTTCCACGATGGCTTGTCCGGTGCTGTTGTACGGGATGCCATGCACCAAGGTGATGTTCCATTTCGAGATGAATGCTTGGGCCGTCTTTGAGGTGAAGTTCGTGCCGTTGTCTGTCTTGATTTGTTTTGGAACTCCAAGCCATGCCATGGCTGTCAGCCAATGTTGGATGGTCGCTTTGGAATCAGTCTTAGAATGCTGTGTGGCCACGATTATACCGCTGTATGTATCTACGGTAACTGCGAGCCACATTCGGGGTTTTAACAGCTGGCATTGTGTAAAGTCTGTCTGCCATATTTCTGAGGCTTTGAGACCTCTGGGGTTGACGCCGCTCAACCAGAGTGGTGATTTCTGACAGTGAGGGCATGTGGCGACGACGTGCTTTGCGTCCGCGGCAGAGATTCCGCACTTCTTCGCAAGTGCTTTTGCTCCGATGTGGAGGGATTCATGCAGCTGACGGGCTTCTTTCAGCGTCCATATGCCTTTTGCGGCAGCGTCTGCCTTGTCGTTGCCAATCTAGTAAAATCCTTTGATCGGGTCATGGCTATTGACGTGGATGACGGATATGGTGCCTTTCTGTGAATAGAGTGCTTCTTCTAGCATCGTTGCCACTGTGGACACTGACACACCTGGTCCGGACATGGCTAGGCAGAGTTCGGCCACGAATATGGAGTCAGTCACAATGTTAAGATGTTCTTCTGGAAACAGTCCACACGCTAGCACTACGGCAGCTGCTTCGAGTTGTTGGACTGAGAGAGTAGGATCTGTTGCCTTAACACATTGCCATTGTTCTCCTGACTGCCACACTGCCGCTGTGGTGGAGGTCAGTGACGATGCGTCTGTGAAGATGGTTGGTCCTGCCTTCGGTCGGTCAATTATCTTTGGTGGGAGGTCAATGTCGACGACCGTGAGCAGCTGAGTCCAAGGGGGTTTTGCTGTGTAGCGAGTCTCTCCTCCGAAGCCTGTAAGGGCCATGGCCAGATATTCAGATATTGTTGTTGACTGCACAGAGAGCTGTTTGCGGAAGGGCAAGTATATTTTGGCTGGTTCGATGCCCAAATGTCTTAGGGCGAGTTTCCTGCCTTTCATGATGAGGCTGCTGATGCATTCAACTCCTGGGGAAAAAGCACGTGATGGTTTTCCCAAAACTACCCATAGTATTGGTTGGGCTTTGTCAGGGGGTCCTTGAGCCAAGGCTCCCACTCCCCCCTTTTCTGTAAAGTGAACATACAGATCGACCGGTGTACTTGAGTCCCATCTGACAAGCGTGCTTACTGACATCTGATGTTCGATAAAGTTGAGCGAGCTTATCGCTTCTGGTGTCAGGGTTTTCTGCTCCCATGGGTTCTTTCCTTTCAAGAGGTCGTTTAGAGGGTCCATGACCTCGGGAGGAATCAGGACGATGTTGCGGAGCCACTGTAAGGATCCTACCAGCTACTGCACGTCATGGAGCGTTTTGATGTCTCTGCAAATTTTCATCTGGGGTGGCGTTACACAGGAGCTTGTGATACCCACTCCTAGAAAGGTTATGCATGGTCCCTTTTTTATTTTTGCAGTCGCTATTTCAAAGCCGTTTGTCTTTAAGGTCTTGGTGATGATGGATATCAGCTGGTCCACTTGGCTTGCTGACGGTGCAGCGATCAGGATGTCGTCCATGTACTGCACGATGGTCACAGTCGGATTGCTCTGCCGGACTGGTGCTAGCGCTCAGTCTACTGTGATCTGGCAGATGGTGGGGGAGTTGATCATTCCTTGGGGTAGCATCTTCCAATGAAAGCGTAGGTTGGGCCGCTGGCTGTTTGGAAAGACGATGGAAAAGGTGAACCGCTCCTTGTCGTCTTCGTGCAGGGGAATAGAAAAGAAGCAGTCTTTGATGTCGAGCACTGCGCAGGGTTGCCTTCTCGGTATCATTGAGTTCATGGGCAGCAAGGTTTTTACCGGGCCCATCGGCTAGATCCTCTTGTTCATTTCCCGCAGGTCGTGCAGGAGACGAAAGCCTTCACCGGACCGTTTAGGTATCACGAAGTTTGGGGTGTTCTATGGGCTCGTGGAAGGTTCTATATGATTCTTGTGTAGCTCTCGGCTAACTAGTTCAAGGAGAGCAGACATTCGAGGCTTTGATAAAGGCCACTGTTCGATATACACCGGGTCAACTGATTTCCAAGTCAGTTTGATGGGCAATGGTGGATATGCGACAGTGGCCCTTAGAATAAATTTGTCACCCTAACGTCCAGCAGGGCTAGGGCATCTCTCCCCATCAAGGGTGGGCAGTCCGACATAACGTATGTAGTAAGGATGATAGTCCTTCCTGGTCCTCTCTCGGTGCAAAGTGTCATTGCTATCTGCTGCACGCTTCTTTGAGCCTGGGCTTGCCCTCCAACTCCGCTCACTCTGGGGCCCTCTTCCAGTCTCCATTGTCGGGGCCAGTGTATGTTTGGGATGACGGTGACTTCTGATCCTGTGTCCACCCAAAAGGGAAGAGAGATGGCTGAGTCGTCGGAGCTGTTATGAAGGCGACACACTGCCCACACAATCAGCGGGTGCCTACCCACCTTCATAGCATAGGCTACCCATGGGTCTCGTTCCTTCGCTCTCATTGCCAAGGCCACCCAGGGGCCTCGTCCCCAGGGAGCTGTTCTTGGTATTCCTGAGGTGCTGACAGGTTTGGCTGAGCTGTTGGCTGGGCGACAAAGTTGGTCATTTCTTGAGGAGGTGGTGGGCGTGGATGCTCCGTGCCCCATTGAGGGTTGCTGTAGCTGGGCCGCTTCATGTTCCAGGAGGGAGAGGGCTGGGTGCGGCCTGGCTGCCCCCTCCCCTTCCCGTTTCCCTGAAGCCTGGATCTGCATTCCTTAGCTAAATGCCCCTTCTTTCCACAAGCCCAACACGGTCCCCTAAGTCTCCCCTGGGGTGGTGGAGCAGCTGCTGGTGGCCGTCCTAACTGAGGGCAGTTTGCTGCTACATGACCTGCCTGGCCACACTTGAAGCATGCCATCACACTGGTTATTGCAGTGCGAACCGCTGCTTGGATGGGAGCTAGGTGTTCTTCCTTTGCTACATGTCTGATCATAGCTGCAACATTGGATCCAGGTGGCAATGATCTTAAAATGTCCTTGGTGGCTGAATTGCATTGCTGGCGTAGGCAGTCTGCTAGCACGGGACCCTTTGCCTCTGAAGGTAAAGCAGAGGAATCTAATGCAGCTTGGAGACGGTCCAGGAATTGAGTGAAGCTCTCACTCTCACTCTGCTTTATAGTGGACCATGGTGATGGTTTGGCTATTACTTTAGAAGCAGCACGGATTGCCTCTCGGGCAGCACGGGTTGTTGTCATAACTTCATGGGCCCACAGGCCCTCTGCCTGTGCTTGTGGGGTTATCATGGCTGGGTCCGTGCCCATAAGTCTCTGTATGCTGGAGCCGTGCAGTGGGTGGTCTGCCCCTGTTACCAAAGCCAGCTGCTTAACACAATTGTCCTCCCACTCCTGCTTAAATACAATCATCCCCGCACCGTCAAAAATCAGCCTGCATGTCTGTTTAATATCAAAAGGAAGCATATCATCTGCTCCAAAAACGCTATCAATAAGTGTAGAAACCATAGCAGAATTAATCCCTCTGTCCGCAATCGCTTTAACAATCGCCTGTATGTCTTTAGGGTTAACCAGCGAGTAAGTCCTTTGATTTCCGTTCGCCCCCCCCACACGAACGGGGAGCGCCAGTTTGGCAGCCGGTGCCTGACGGTGGTGGTAATGAAGAGACGGGGTCTTCACGATATGCCATGAAGCCGTTTATTGATCCACAAAGCAAAGTTTATATACTTTTTTACTTATTACTAAAAATAGCGCACCAATCATATTCATGTTGCTGAGTTATATAACTACATAACATTGCTCAATCTATGCCTCGTTTAAGCTAGCCAGGTATATACCCCGTACCAAGCACTTTCTTATCTCTTGCATTCCTTCTCCAAAATCCTGCTTACTCGTGCCAAGGCTTGAGGCCTACTCTTGCTAAGGCCTGCGGCCTACTATGGCCAACATATCCATGTCAGTTGTGACAAGCTAACAGTGCTTGCAGTCCTGCTCTCTAGTTGTATTCCTACATCTCCCCCATTCTGTTGTACCAATAAGATGCTCTTTGTTGATTTGTCAATTAATTTCTGAACACATTGCAAGATACAGGGCAAACACATTACCAAAAGCAAAAGCATAGCTATGACATAAAATCCAGTTTTCACTACATGCTTAAGCCAGCCAGTAAGTCCCCATCCTCCGAGTATGTTCCCAAGCCAGTCATTATCATCCATAACTCTCAGTTTGCTGACACTGTCTCGGAGGGCTTGTATGTTTGCATGAATGGACTGAGAGTTATCAGAGAGATTCATGCAGCACATACCTTCCAAATCTTCACAGCCATGGCCATGTGCTAAAAGCAAAAAATCAATTGCAGCTCTATTTTGTAGTGTAGCATGCCTTACACTATCAACGTCTGTTAACAAGCCTGTTAAAGCAGAGCTAGTAGCATTAGTTTGTTTTGCAAGCCAGCAGCCAAGATTATTTAAAGTTTTAATGCATGTGCTGTTCCAATAGATGGGATAATTGAGGCAAAAACTCGAGCTCCAAAACTCCAGGCCTCTACACTGTCATCACAATCTGGGCTATAGGTATGGGTGCTGCACTTTGCCCGCACTAAGTTGTGCAGAGCTGTTAGATTGTGATGGAAAGTGTGAAACATGGTTAATCGGCCAAATGTACAAGGCCCGCCTATAGCTTTCCCTGGTATTCCTTCCCAGGCTCTATTTCCACATATTAAAAAGATGTTATCGATTAATCCAAGCGCAGCATTTCCAGGTTGAATGTGCTGAGGCAGAATGTGATTACACCAAGCAGAAACATTGGAGTAAATTCCTGTACCTGAAATGTCAAGGCCAAATCCCTGTTGAGCAGAGCGTTTACCAGGAAAATTTAAAAAGAAACATGCAAAAGATTGCATGGATCCAAAAATGTCTAATTCTTGAGGCTGTAGGGGTATAGGGTAAAAATCCCCAACTTTGTTCACACCTAGGTAACTTTCATTTACCATATACCATCCAGCTGGTTCACCTTTTTTCTTGCGGTATTTGTCTTCACACCACCATATGGGTTCCATTCTGCCTGGAGCATCACAATTTTTGTGCATAGTCATGTTGTACAAAGCAGCCCATTCAGCTTTTTCTAAAGGCACAGCTACTAAGCAAGTTTGAAAAGGGTTACCTGGAGAAGTCATAGAAAGGCACAGTGTGGATTCATGCAAAGCATCAGCAAGCGTAAGCCAAACATTACGTTCTGGAAGGGGCAACAACGGCAACGATTCTACCTGCCCTTCGTGAAGGCCGAGCCCTATTACAAAGATCAGCCTGAGGAGTTGGATGCGGCTCCCAGAAATATTGATGTGGAAGCCAGCCATAGTTATGTCCACACACAAACTTCAAAACAACACAATTGCCAAAGGGGTATCGTAAAGGATCACACGTTGGGCAATGGCCACGGCGACGGCTGGCAACACAATACCACCTTTTCTGGCACTTTTGACACTGACACAAAACCCACACCTGGTGCCAATGCTCTCTACAAATAAAACAAGACCGATTCTTCGTCTAAATTGTCCCAGTTGCCGTTCACGCCTGGACACTTGCGCTCCGAGGATGTCTTCTACTGCGTCTGGGGTTAGTCGGCCACGAAATTCAAAGAGCGGTGTGAAGTCGATGATTCCTCTCGTATTAAGGAGAAGCTGGTCGAGACAAGGGTCCGGTGGGATCTGGGACTGGAGCTGAGGATAGCTGGGTCGGGATCTCCGGTGAGATGCCAGGGTTACAGCAGTCTTCTTTCGGTTCCACGGATTCTCGGAATGGTCTCACGCTCCTGGCTGGAATCCACCTCAGGCCGTTTTCTGTGGAGACACAAGCATACCCTTTTCCCCAGGTGACAAGGGGATAGGGTCCTTTGATCTTACCTGTTTCTGGATCTTTATTAAGGACTGGGGCTTTCTGTTTAGCTTCTAACTGTGGATTATTGCCAAAATGCCTAACAATTGGAGGGTTAGGGTCCATTAGGGAACAATTTAAAAAGTTAAAAACATACAATGCTTTCTGCAACCTTTCAGCTGGGGTGGCATTCCCCATTCCTCCTTTCTGTTGTAACAAAAGACGCTTTAGTGAAGCATGTGCCCTCTCAATGATGGCCTGGTCTGTAGGGGAATGAGGAATCCCTGTTTTGTGTGACACTCCCCAGAGAGCAAGAAAACTTGCAACTCTCTGAGAAATATATGCAGGGCCGTTATCAGTTTTGATTTCAGAAGGAATTCCTAAAACTGTAAAAGCACTTGCAAAGTGACGATATACGTCCTTTGCAGATTCTCCAGTGTGGCAGGATGCAAACAAGGCACCTGAAAATTTGTCTATGGAAGAGTGAATATATTTAAGTCGGCCGAATTTGGGAAAAATGAGTAGCATCTGTTTGCCAAATTTGAAGGCTTTGGAGGCCTCTAGGGTTAACACCTCCTGCAAGAGAAGGAAAGGAATGTCTCTGACAATCTGGGCACACAGCCACGATACTGGAGGCTTGGCGAGTAGTCAAGCCAAAGGTGCGTGCAAGTGCAGCAGCATTCTGGTGAAAAAATGAATGACTGAGTTTTGCCTGAGCAAAGCGGTCTGGTAATACAGGCTGAGTTGTTTGAACTGGTAAAGTAAGCAAATCTGCTTGACGATTTCCTTCTGTAATAAAACCAGGTAACGTGGTGTGAGAACGAACATGCATAACAAAATAAGGATGCTGTCTAGTATCTAAAAGAAAAACAAGCTGTTGTAACCATTGAAACAATTCAGCATTAGGCACTTCTTTAAGTACTGCAGCTTCTGCTCGCTCCACGATTCCTGCAACATAAGCAGAATCAGTTACTAAATTAAAAGGAGTAGCAAATCGTTGAAAGGCTCGAACAACAGCTGCTAATTCAGCAATTTGGGGAGAACCTGATACAGTAGTAACATCTGAATTCCATTGCTTGAGGTTATCATCCCACCAAAGTAACACTGATTTGTGGGTGCAACCGGATCCATCTGTAGAGACAGTTAGAGCTTGCAACGGGACTTCACTTCTTTTGGGCTGCATCAGAAGATTAAAGCTTGTTGCTATGAGCTTGTGCTTCGGAGGATGTGAAGAAAGCTGTCCGGAAAAATCAGCAAGAGCCATTTGAAACACATCAGACTGTTGCAATAACCATTGCAAATAAACAGTAGTAACAGGTAAACAGATTAAACTAAAATCCACACCTGCAAGTGTGGTGAGCCTGTCACGAGCTTTGATAATAAGTAGTGCTATCATTTCATGTTGAGTACTAATAGTTTTAGACATTTGGTGAGACAAAAAAATCCACTCAATGATCAACAGTGGGTCTGGCGCTTAGGGATCCCATTGAAAAATTAAAGCATGAGGTTGCTTAGCTGGATTTAGAATAATTAAAGAGAAAGGTAGCTCAGGGGCCCATCGGGCAGCTTGCCTGTTTGAAATGGCATCAGCGACTTTTTGCAGTGTTTGGCAAGCATCTGGTGTGAGCTGAAGCGGGGACAGGAGATGTGAATCTCCTTTTAACAGATTAAACAAAGAACTTAGATCTGCATTTGAAATTCCTAATAAGGAACGAACCCAATTAATTGTCCCTAAGAGTTTTTGAGCATCATGCAAAGTCTGAATGTTTGTGTGAATTTGCAAAGGCTGAGGGGAAATGGACTGGGTCCTAATGCGCCAACCGAGATATTTCCAAGGAGGTAATTGTTGTATTTTTTCTGAGGCAAGACTGAGTCCTGCCTGAGTCACAGCAGCAATGACAAGGGCTAAAGTTTCCTCCATCACTTCCTGATGTTCTGCTGCAATTAGAATGTCATCCATATAATGATACAGCAAGGCAGCTGGCATTTTTTGGTGAATGGGACTGAGGACCTTTGCAACAAACCACTGACAAATAGTGGGACTGTTTTTCATTCCTTGCAGAAGCACAACCCAGTGGTATCTCTGCAAGGGAGCTTGCATGTTAGTACTAGGTACAGAGAAGGCAAATTTAGGAGCATCATCAGGATGCAAAGGAATGTCAAAAAAGCAATCTTTTAAATCAATAACTGTTAAATGCGAATTTCGAGGGATCATGGTAGGAGATGGGAGGCCGGGCTGTAAAGCTCCCATATCCTCCATTACAGAGTTAATTTTGCGGAGGTCTTGGAGCAAACGCCACTTGCCAGATTGTTTTTTAATTACAAATACAGGGGAGTTCCAGGTACTGGTGGAGGGGACTATGTGACCTTTTTGAACTTGTTCTTGGACGAGATCAGTGAGTGCGCGCAATTTAACTAGAGGCAGGGACCATTGATCTACCCAGACAGGTGTGGTGGTTTTCCAGGTTAGTTTCAGGGTGTCGTGCACTTCAATGGCCCCCACTAAAAATCCGACTGAATTTTGAAACCCCATTGAGAAAGTACATCTCGTCCCCATAACACCATAGGTACAGACAAAACAAAAGGCTTAACAGATGCTACGAGGCCTCCTGGTCCCGTGACTTGAATGAGATTTAGGCTTTGATAGCTGTGACTGCTCCCCCCTATTCCAGAGAGAGCTTGAGGTACCTCAGTGAGGGCCCAATTAGAAGGCCATTTATCTTGAGAAATGACAGTTACATCAGCTCTGGTATCTATTATACCAGTGAGTGTTATTTTTTGTCCCTGTAATGACAGGGTGCATTTGCAAGTGGGACACTTATCAGAAATTGTCTGTACCCATAATATTTGTGGGTTTTCTGCAGGATCAAATTCACCCACCCCCTCTTGTTGTTCTTGTGCAACAAACACCGAATCTTGTGGAAAAGGAATTAACTGTGCAATGTGAGCTCCCTCAGGGATAGTACAGGGGGGAAGGGGTGTCCATGCCATGATTTTTATTTCTCCAATAAAGTCAGAGTCTATTACTGCAGGGAGGACAAAAGGTCCTGCAAGGTTATTTGAAGATATCCCTATTAGCAAAGCGTCTTTCTTTGGTCCTGGTGATCCGAAGATTCCTGTGGGGAGCAAATGAATAGAGGAATCAAGTAACGTCACCGTGACTGATGTTGCCAAGTCCATTCTGGCATTGCCTGAAGTTGCTGGGCGAAGACTTGAGGAAACGCAGCAGGGGACACCTGCGGTGGTGGCACTTGGGATGGCATCTGCGGAGGCGACCGAAGCATTTGTGTTGTAGCGCGGCAGTGCTGCCCCGCGCTCCGGAACCCGTTTCCCTGGATCAGGCGACCTTCAGAATCATACTTAGAACGACATTTGCTAGCAAAGTGCGATCCCTTGCGGCATCATGGACACAAACCAGGTGCTTTTGATTTGTTTCCTTTCAAAGCTAAGCAGTCTTTCTTAAAGTGGCCAGGTTTGCCACACCCGTAACAAACTTCTGCAGACTCAGAGGGACTCTTTATGGCAGCAAGAGCTTTGGCCATAGTTTCATATTGATGTTCTAAAGTCCCGATACGATTGCATGCTTCAATCATTTCTGTTAAAGTCGAGTTTTGATTTGGCAAAGATTTGAGAAGTTTTTTGCAGTCTGCATTAGCATTTTCAACAGCAAGTTTTAAAAGTAAAATTTCGCGAGCCTCTGAGTTATCTATTTGGCGTTGGAGTGCTTTCTTAAGGCGGTCCACAAAATGCATGTACGGCTCTTGTGCCTCCTGAGTGATGGATGTAAAAGCTTTCTGGGGTTTTCGAGTGTCAGCGACCTTAAGAAATGCCTGGTGAGCTGCCTCCTGGGTTCCATCTAAAGCTTCTCTCGGGCAGTCTCTGGCTTGGGCTGCAGGATCTGTATGTGGCCCTGCCCCATGAGTTGTCTAATTGTGAGGTTTGCCAGAGCCGCATTAGAATGACCCACATAAGTAACCACTAAATTTTGCACACCTCTTTCCCATTCTTTTTCCCACAAAGCGAGTTGAGCAGGTGTTAACAGCAACCGAGCAAGCGTTCTTAAATCATGCGGGGTCATTGTGTGGGCAGCAAGCACCGACTCTAGGATGGTCGTAAAGAATGGAGAGCTAATGCCATGATCAGTAATTGCCCGTCGGAGCTCTTTAATTTCTTGGAAAGAGAGCAGTTCCCATTGGGCTGTTCGTCTTCGAACTCCAGAATAAATGACAGGTGCAACAATATTTTCAGCAATGTCCAGATCTCCCTCCATTAATGCTTGTTGCTTTAAACGGACCCAGTTGTCATGAGGGTCAGGAGGAAATAAATTTGGCTCATCATCGGGATTAACAACCCCAGGATCAAAGGGATCCTCCTCTCCTGCATCTTCGCTGCTCTCTGGACTGTAGTCAGCAGCGAAAACATTTATGGATTTTGCAGAGCCTCTCACCTTGGTATTTGGTGGAGAGGGGGTTTCGAGACGGGGGGCTGTGGCTTGCACAGTTTCTGCAGTTTGCAAAGAGCTGCGAGCCTCTCGGCGGGGGGGCATGGAGCATCCCCCTTATCTTTTGCCTGTAATTTTTCTTGGGCTTTTAAAGTTTCAAAGACTACCCTCCAAGAAGGAATCATATTTGCAGCTGCTTTGTCTCCTTTACTTACAGCATTCCAGAGTTTCACTCCCACTTCATCCCACAAGTCTGTCGTAAAGATTGTGGTCTGGGAAACCCCCGGCAGTTTAAATGATGTCCATTTCAACAAGATCTTTAACTGATTCGAAGGCAAAGATTTGCTGTGCTGTTGTAACAGCTTTTGCATAAGTTCAAAAACGTCTCTTTCCTCTCTGGACATTGCCTGTCCCATCTTTCCCCGTAGCAAATAAGGAATTCAGGGGAACCAGCCCCTGTGGCTCACCTCTATCCAGAGGGGTTGAAAGCTTGTCGCTGGCCAGCGTGTCCTGCTTCTCCCGAGCAGATCCTCCCTCCTGCTCCTCCGAGCGGAGTCACGTCCTACGGGGACTCCACCGTCCGACAGTTGCAGTCCTCACACGGTGGGCACCATTTGACGGCGGTGGTAATGAAGAGACGGGGTCTTCACGATATGCCATGAAGCCGTTTATTGATCCACAAAGCAAAGTTTATATACTTTTTTACTTATTACTAAAAATAGCGCACCAATCATATTCGTGTTGCTAAGTTATATAACTACATAACATAGCTCAATCTATGCCTCGTTTAAGCTAGCCAGGTATATACCCGTACCAAGCACTTTCTTATCTCTTGCATTCCTTCTCCAAAATACCGCTTACTCGTGCCAAGGCTTGAGGCCTACTCTTGCTAAGGCCTGCGGCCTACTATGGCCAACATATCCATGTCAGTTGTGACAAGCTGAACAGTGCTTGCAGTCCTGCTCTCTAGTTGTATTCCTACAGGTGCCCACTCGGCGCAAGCTATCTTTATTTTCCGCCAGTCTGTAAGCGGGGTTCGATCTCTCCCTGCTCTCCCCTTAACCCATGCGGGAGCATTGCAGCTAGTGTTCTTAAAAGCCACTGCTCCGTTTTTGTTAAAGTTCAAATCAGTATCGGAATCCTCCTCCGACCATGTCCCGAGCTGTTCATCCCAGCTCCAGTCAGAGTCCGAGTCACAAGCTGACTGCAGAGCCATTTCCGGATTGCAGAGCTTTTTCCTCGGGCTCCGCCCTCGGCTCGTCTTGCAGGGGTCAGGCCGTTTCCTCCCCCTGGGCTCTCCCCGCCTCCTGCTGGGGGAGGTTCTTGCCTTGTAAGGGCTTGATGTAATACGAGCTCTCTGATGAGTTTTAAGCTCAGTCTCCGGGGACGCCCCTACTCCCCGCTCACCCGCGCATGCCCCGTTCAGCGAGCCGTCCCCGCCTCGGCCCTCTATGCCCTTGCTCTGCCCTTTACCACGCAGCTCGCCCCATTTTCAAAATCATATGGAGGGGGTGCCTTAATATCGGCTGCATCGGACTCTGATATTATAGCAGCGTTCCGCGCCTCCTCTGTCAGCCCCTGCCAAAACCCCCGCGCGCGCTCTCCCCACCCCTCCGAAGGCGGTGAGTCCGGTTCCAGGGATCGCGGGGGGGATTCCGGAGCCCGCGTGTCTGCGCCTGCGGGCGGTTCAGACCCCTCCCCGGTTTGGGTCGCGGCCCCGATTCCCAGCTGCGGCGCGGCTGACAGACGAGTCCGCGTGGCTCTCCAGGCATCCTTTTCTGTCCGCGCCTTCTGCAGAGCCTGGACTACTCTGCCCCACGCTTTTAATGTTTTTCCTGAGCCCGAGGACATGGTTTCCTTGGCCAGAACTTGTGTACATCTATCCCATATCCCTGGATGTAAAACATCCACTGGACTGTCTATTGCGCCCAGTTTCATCAGCCTCTGCATAGCAAGGATAAAATCTTTAAGTTTGCAATCAATATTCCACTGACTGTGGACTTCACTTACGACCTTCGCGACAGCCTCCATGGTCTCGCGGGTCCGAGGACGTCTCCTCCGCTGCACTAGTCCAGCTGTGCAGCCGCTGGGTCTCGTCCAGGCGAATCCCGAACCTGGGGCAATCGTATCCCGGAGTTTCAGCACCACTTGTTGCAGGGCGACCTGGTTCAATTACCCAGCACGGCAGCCCAAAGTCAGGGCTCCTCGGGCCACCAGCTCCAGGACACCAATGTGGTGGACAGCAAAATGGCGTTTATTGAAAGGCTACAAGGGTTTATATAGATTAGGGTGGTCTGTGGTCATTTCCTGCGGCTTATGTCTGGGTGGGTGGTCCAGGTACTGAGCAGAGGTCAGACAGGGAGAGGGGGATGGGTTCCTAACTGCCCGTTACAGCCCGAGATCTTCCGCGCGCTTCCCTGTCCTTCCACAAAGAATTTTTCCTGTAAAATGAGTTCCCCTGAGTCTATTGCTTCCACAATCCCATATCTTGGAATTATTTGTTGCAAAAATACTTTAACAACTGATCCTGTAGTTGCTGAAACAGTAGGGAATGCTTCTGGCTACCCTGTTAATTGACATACTATTACCAGAAGATATTTAAATCTTGACACTCAGGGCATTTCAGTAAAATCACCCTGACATCTCTGGAAAGAACGTACAGCCCAAGGCCTCCCTCCCCAGGCAAGTTTCTTTGTAACTTTGTTATTGGTTTTAGCACAAATCAAACAACCCTCAGTAGCTAGTTTTGCCAGGTTAAAAAGACCCACAGCAGCATACATTTTTAGGAAGGCTTCTGCCAGTCCTTGGGAGCCCCAATGACTGCCTTCATGAAGTTGTTTTAACAATTGTAAGGCCAGAGCTTTGGGGATCCACTGCCTCCCATCCCTTGTAAACCAATTATTTCCTCTTTCCTCTGCAGTTTCCCAAATGCATGTATCACCCCATATGCATATTTAGAATCAGTAAAAACATTCACTGTCTTGTCCCGGTATAATTCACAGGCTCTGATAAGCACAGATAGCTCAGCTGTGTGAGCTGGCCAGGTGGGGGTAGCCTCCCCTCTTCCTTTAATTGTTTCCCATTCACGATAGAGGATCCTGTAAATTGTTTCCCTTCTACCACCATTGAAGACCCATCGATAAACATATTCTTTCCCTCAGGCCAGGGAGTATCTCGTAAACCTTCCCTAGTCTACAAGCTGGATGGTTTAGCCATAACAAAAAAATTCTCGATCCATGCTCTGCAGTACCCTACCAACCCTAAAAACCGGCGTAACTCCTTTTTCGTCTGGGGCAATGGTACCTGCAAAACCCCTTTTATTCTTTCTAGATCAATACACCGTAACCCCCTCAGTCAGAATGTGTCCCAAATATTTGACTTTCCTTTCTACTAACTGCGCTTTCTTTTCAGACACTCAGTCCTTTTTTAGCAAGGCGTTTAAGCAGCTTTACAGTAGTCTCTTCAACTACTTTTTCCTGTTCCCCTGATAACAGCAAATTACTCACATATTGCAATAACCTAACTCCTGAGAGTGGAGTAAACTCTCTCAATATTTTCTGCGAAGCTTGCCTAAACAAACTCCGTATATCCCTGGCGCTGCTTACACTTTCGGATGTATTTCAGCATAAACTTTCTCAGACATTTTACACACAAAGATATTACAGCTTCAGACTGTGTTACTTCTGACTTTTTTACTCTTGTTACTTTTCACAATACTAATTTGCATTTCCATTCTAGTCATCAAATCTCTTCCCAGTAAATTATAATCACAATGAGGAACAATCAGAAACTCATGCTTTTCAAACCTGTCTCACACATTTAGCAAACTCCCATGGCTTTCCCTGTATTACTTTTATTTTCCAGCAAAACTCACAAAATCCTTCAAACAGAATCCTAATCTTTTCATGTACAATCTGCATTTCTCATGTATTCCTTTATCCTTGTTCCCCTTCTCTTTATTACACACCGCATACCAGAGCCTGTCCCTGTCACAGTCCAAACACGGCTCCTCCCCCACTGGTGCTCCCAGCAGGCACAGCCCACAGCAGACAGGAGGCTGGGCATCCTGAGCATCACAGGGCCAGGGCTGTCCTACAGCCCCACGGGGCCAGCGGCCACTGCCGGCCCTGCCCGGGGGTGGTGGGGTCAGGCACAGCCCGGCGCTGAGCCCCGGCAGCCCCACAGCCCCCAGCCCATGCTCCCGGTCCCACAGCTCCGTGCCCGGCCCTGATGCTCATTGCCTCACCCATATCTCTCCACACTCCTCTTCAACCAATTATGTTCCAATGCACAAACACTCTCCATCCACCTGCTGCTGTCGAGACACCTTCTTGACTCCCCTTATTGCCCCTCAGGGCACGGATTGTTTGCAAAGGCTACTGTGTCTTTCCTAATTAATATAAGATCAGACAAAGTATCTTTTGCATGGATGAAAAAGGGATACAAGAGGCTCTTTCATGCTAGTTTATTATGGCCGGTGACATGGCTGGAAAGAGGCAGAATCTCTCTGGGAATCTGGTCTTCAGGGAACGGGGGATGGGGAGTGGTTTTGGCTGCCAGCCAATGGGGTAGGGACACGGGGGCTTAGGGATCAGAATACTGAAGCCCGTAAGGTGCTTCAAGGTCACTTAGGGAAGGTCAGGGGATAGTAGGAATTCTGGGATAAACCGGAAGATGTCAGGGTATGTACATCCTTCTTTTACCTCAGGTTATCAAATTACAACAATTGTTAAGACCCCTTCTCAACTCCCCTTATTGCCCCCATGGCACGGATTGTCGAGACCCCATCTGGACTCCCCTTTTTCGCCCCCCAGGACATCTATACAACATGGCCACATAAGCCCCTTTGCCAACTTATACTCTGGCCACACAAAATAAAAATATTTTACCATCATTTCCATAGTTACCTCTGGGTGAATATACAATCTGTCCCAAGACCTCAGAATTCTTCCCAAGGGATTCTCTGGGGGCCCTTTCCCAGCTTCACCCTTCCAACCCTCCATAGGTGTCCTGTTTCACCTGTGCAACCAACCCTCCATGTGTGCCTTCCCAGGTGTACCTGTGCTGCCCTCCATGGGCGCCGTCCCAGGTTTGTTCCCCGAGGATCCCATTTTATTCACCAGTGAGATTTTCAGTGGTCCTTCGCTGCGGACTCTTCACGGACCCCTGGTCCGCCACTCGTCTGTCTCCTGGACAGTCTCAGGAACCCAATCGATCGCCTGGTGCCAGCTGGCACCCAGGAGAGCTGATCACCAAACTGGGTGAGGGGCCCTTCAGCTCCACCTGCTGCCTGCTGCCCCAGACGGTGGAAATATCCTGGACGAGCCCCCAGAATTGTAAGGAAAATTAATCCACAAACACCAGAGGTTTATGTCCAAAAAGGAGACAGAGGAGTCCTTTTTGCTTTATTCGAATAAAGGGAGAGGCCATGGGGCATTCCCCTGGGATCTCTCAGATTTTTGGAGGATGCAGCCTGCTTTTTATCCTATTTTCCTTGCTGCATTTCCCTCTCTCTTTCCTCATTGGCTGAGGTACTTGAGAGGCACAGTCTTCCCGGAATGCCTGACACCTGAAATTCCCCTCTAATGTATAACCCTTCCTTTTAGTTTTTAATTCTTATGGAATTCATATTCTTAATTCATTTAATTCTTATGGAACTTGCCACATGCAGAAATCCTCATCATTCTTATTTCCCTACAGGCCCAAAAGCAGTCCAGTCTCCAGCCCCAGAGCTGAGTCCAGAGGGGAATATGCCCTGCCTTGACCATTCTGTCACACCTTCAGCCCCCGTGCCAGCACAGAATACCTGGGTACCATTCTGTTTCACATGGGTGTTTCAGGGACCCAATCCCCAGGAAGGCTCCCATTCCAGCCCTGTCCTTGCCTGGGACTTGCCCACAGCTCTGCAAGGCCCTTGTCCTCACAGTGTGCCTGCAATGCCCTGGACCTGGGCCCAGGCCAGCACTGGCCCAGAGCAAGATGTGCCCATCCCAGGGGACAAGGGGAAGTGAGCACTTCTCCTAGAGCAGCCACTGGAAGTTAATGTCAGAGATGTCCTGTGAGGAGGAGCAGTGTTGGTCCTCTTCCAGCATCTCTGATAAGCCCTGTTTACCCAGGGCCTGAAGCACTAAGGAGAAATTCACAATCTTGGGCTTCCAGGAAGGAAAATACACAGTGAAGTGCTTCCTGAGAGCTGTCCATGGCTGTGAATCTGTTTGACATTCCAGGGCATTAGTGAAGGGTTGTGCTTCTCTCTTTCCACAGTGACACTGTGGATCAATCAGAGATGTGTTGTGGCCCAGCTGGGAAAATGTGGCTGCCAGGGCCTGGGGTCAAAGCCCCTGGCTGCCACCAACATACCCGGATAAGGAGTTCTGCAAGGAGCAGCCTCTCCTGGTGTCTCAGGCAGGCTTCAGCCCCAAGGTACCTATAAGCAAGCAATGCCTGGCATTCAGGCAATCAGCTCTTGTAGTGATTTCAGCTCAGAGTGATTTCTCTCAGCTTGCAAGATACCCCGGCTGGTACAGAGATGAGAGACCAGGACGCACTGTACAGAGGTTCCACAGAGTTCTTTATTGTCTTCTCTTACGAAGGGAAGGCCAGGGACAGCAGCAGTCCACTTAACTGGGTAAAAGTGGGGTTTTTTATAGGATTAGTGTGGCTGGACAGAGTCACCAATAGCTTGGGGTTTTGGAAATATGACCAATGGTTTTACAAGCAGATAAAGTGGAGGGCTGGAAACAGGGAAAAGGGTTTCCTAGTCTATTGGCCATGACTAAACAATTCTTATCTAGGGCTAGCTCTCCAGGGAGACCTTGCAGGGGTCTCTGTTCCCTCCACAGGAAAACATTTCAGGCCATTGCCTTGACTGCTGGCTCTGGATCTTGCCCAAGGAGCCACAGTGCCCATGGGGTAAGATTTTCCTCTAGAATGTTGCTGTTTTGTGCCCATGGAGGAGACAGCAGAGTGTCCTCATAGAGAATTCCTGACCAGATGGACAAGTGCTCTGATGTCATTGGTGTGCTGACATCACATTGGAGGGGAATTCACAAGTGTCTCCAGGGTCCTCATTGGCAAACTTTGCCTTGGGAGAGGTCCAGGCTTCCTTGGAGATCAGTGCCAGTCAGGGGGATGGCATTGGATGGCCACTGACCATGTGCCAACAGCCTGGGGACAATGAGCTGGACACACACAGAGGCTCCCAGGGCAGGTGGAGTGCAGACCCCCATTTCCAGGGAACCTTGTGGGAATGTCCCTTTCTCTCTGGGGTCCGTGTCTCAGCCCTCCAGAAACTGTCCCTACAGTTGTATGACCCTACACTTCTGGCAGCCTTTTAGGACAAATGAGTTTCCGCTTTCTTATTGACAGTGTCTTCTGTATAAATGATTTGCAAAAGGGTTCTCAGCGCAGGAAAGACTCAGAACTCATGGAGCTGTTCCAGAGGAGGACACCAAGACACTCAGAGAGCTGGAACACCTCTATGACAGAGACAGGCAGGGAGAGCTGGGGATGTTCAGCCTGGAAAAGAAAAGGCTGTGGGAGACCCCATTGTGACCTTTCGGGATATCAAGGCACCTGCACCTTTCCCTTTCAAGGCACTGAGGAAACAACAAACCTTCACTAATGCCCTGGAATGTCAAAGGAGAATCACAGGCATGGACAGCTCTTGGGAAACACTTCTCAGGGGATTTTCACTTTCTGAAAGCCCAAGACATCTAAATGCCTTCCTGGTGCCTCAGGCCCTGGGTAAACAGGGCTTATCAGAGATGCAGGCAGGGGAACAACATCCCTCCCCCTGACTGGGCACCTCTGTTTGCCCAGTTTGATCCCAGTGGTTCCCTGGGGACAAGCACCCTCTCTCCCACATCCTTTGGGATGGGCACACCCTGCTCTGGGCCACTGCTGGCCTGGGCCCAGGGCCAGGGCATTGCAGAGACACTGAGTGGGGACAAGGGCCCTGGCGAGCTGTGGGCATGTCCCAGTGAGGGACAGTGCTGGAATGAGAGCCTTGTTGGAAATGGGGTCCTTGGCACCCCCATGTGTGGCAGCTGTGCAGAGCAGGACCCAGGTGCTCTGGGAGGGCACAATGGCTTCAGCTGTGACAGGATGAGGGTCTGTCCCAGGGATGGGGATATTCCCACCTGGACTCCACTCTGGGGCTGAAAGGGAAGTAATGGGGTGGTGTGGATATGGAAAGTGCCACACCTGAGCAATTCCCCAAGCTTCAGCCTTGCATTCTGTTGATCATCGTTTCCCAGTGGTGCCCAGTATCTCCAATGCCTGCAGATCCAAATCACCTGGCTATTTCCTAGGTTCATGACACCATTGTCCTGTCATGTCCCAGTTTTCTGAGATTCTGGAGTCTTGTCTCAAGAAGAGGGGCCAGTCCATCTCCTGTTTCCCCATGGGGCAGGAGGGGGAGCAGTGATGATTCGATTCAGACAAGCTGGGTGAGTGGCTGGGGTCAGCTCTGGGATGCCTTGAATGAAAAACTCTTGGAGTGTGGATACTGCTGCAGGCCTAGGCAGATTTCAGCCAGGCCTTTCTCACAGGGTCTGTGTCTTTTTCTCAGGCAGTGAAATTTTCTCAGGCCTAGCTGGGACCTTTCTCGTGTAAACACGAGAGAAAGAATCATAACAATAGATAAGCACCTGCTGGATCTATGAGAAAGCCTGGCACAAGAGGTGTCTCTTTCTCTGCCCAATGAATTGTCTGTATTTTGTTTTGCACAAACTGTATTATGAAAAGCAATGGCTTCCTTCAATAAACTGCTCTTTCTTGCACCAAGTAAGAGAGTGCCTTGTTGCTGTGTTCCTTCGCTGCTCCATAACCCTTTATACAGCAACACTTGGAGAGGAGGTGTAAGAGTCGGTCCGAAGTTTCTCTGGTCTAAAGGACTATAGAAAGTGACTTTCATAAAAGGACTTTTGAGATCTCTTTCTCCCCAATGGACTGAAGACGCGTCTGTCATCGACTCGAGGACAATGTCCCTTCTGTTGGTAGCCATATCCCATCTCTCTCTCTCTCTCTCTCTCTCTCTCTCTCTCTCTCCCTGCCACTGCAACCTTCTCCCTCTTCTTCTTCTTCTTCTTCCCTCTCTCTCTCTCTCTCTACTGCAACACTGAATTGTAACTCAAACTGCATTGTTGCTTTCTGCTTAACTAAACCTGGGTCTTTGCCTTTTGTCTTTTGCACCCTGGGGTCAAACGAACCATCACGACTCCCGCTCGGGTTGAGCGGATAGTGACAGGAGGAGGAGGTAGCACCTCATCAACACGCCAGAGAGGTAGGCTGGCCGGCTGTACAAGCGACAAAAGCTTGTGTCAAGGGCTGATTCTCAATAGATCGAAGTGAGGGAACTGCTCTGCTATGTACGAAACCCGGACCCAGAATCAGGTCGGCTACGAATGATTTAGCGCCAGGTGCCCCACAATCATGCGGTACGCGACGGGGGAGAGGTGATGCCGCATCCGTCTGCTCCTCCAGTCCCGACCACAATCGGCACTCTGCTCCGGGCCTGCCAGTGGACAGGCTGGCGGCTATGGCGAGCCCACCGAGGCGCCGGCAGCATCGTCTTTGCTTTCTTGGCCCGTGGCCATTGGCCAGCCTACTGCTTGGTGCTGCAGCTCAGGGCCGCGAGAGAAAAATATAAAGGGTGGAAAACGTCGGGCGGGCACCCGCACATTCTGGCCCACATATCTGCACGCCTGGAAAAGTGGACCCGCTCGCAACCCAGCCTGCCGGCAGCCGCAGCAGCCGGGGCAGACCAGAGCCCACGGGCCGCCCGGCATGGTGGCTCGATCGCGCCAGCCAGAACCAAGAAAGGGCGAGGCACCGCTGCCTCGGCCACAGCATTGCCCGGGGCTCTCTCTCTGGTTCCGGCCACCACAGCCGCCGCCGCCATTGAACAATTCCGCCCACTACATGCGTCCCCAGCTCGAGGCCAAGGAAGGGGGACGCCTTCAACAACACACGGTGAGGACGGGGCACCGCCAGCCTGGCCCACAAACTCCATGGAGCGACTCCCATCACTGAGCCCCTCAGGCAAGCGGGCAAAGCCAAGGCAAGGCCACACGCCCCACTGCACGTCCCTGTGGCCCTTCTGACACGGCCACTCTGGCAAACATGTCGGCAGCAGGGAACGAGGCGCAGCCACCTCGGCCGAGTGAGCCATGCTCGAGGCTCTTGGGGAAGGGGCCGGGGAAGGCCTCAGCGGGCTCCACGCAACCCTGGTCGCGTTCAGCTCTGGCTGCCATCCAGCGCAGCAGAGCGACAGCCAAAAACACCGCAGCCACTGAGCGGGTGGGCCCCGGCTGAAGGCCAGGCAGAAAGGGGACGAGCCGCCGCCACCTCGCCCGCCATCATCCCCGGGGAGCGAGCGGGCACCCACCGCCCTTTACGGAGCTCGCAGCAGCCGGGCCGGAGCAGGACACACTCATGGCTTCTCTCTGTTCCCCCCTCAGCTTGCCTGGGCCGGGAGCAGCTCTCGCATCACCTTTCTACTCACCTGTCCTTGTGAGCTGGGCAGTGCGGGAACCCGGACAAATCCATGCCACTCTTCCCAGCCTAGGCCTCACTTTTCTTGCACCAGCGACCGCACGCATGGCACAGCTGTAGGCAGCCACAAACAGCGAGCCCTGGGTGAACTTATGGGCCCGCTGGGGACAACAGATCTAACCAGCCCCTGCCCAAATTTGCCCAAGTCCTGCCGCAGCAGGGTAGACCTGTCCGCCCGGGAATGCTGCCGGTCTCGGAGTCGGGTGGACGTGGCATCCCGCAGCCGTCCCGGACCATCCTACACCTGCTCTCCGAAGGATGTTTTGGGAAAGGCTACACCACGACATGAAATACCCTCATTCCAACCGCCTACACTTCTTAACTTTTCTGTCTACAACCCTGTCAAAAACACGGCTCACTGCCTTGAGAGAATTAAAAGATTTAATAAAGAGCAAATTAGAGACATACATAAAGCAAAGGGTTAAAATGGCTGGGTGCTTCGCATGTTGCCAGGAGTACACCACCGCTTTAGGAACACTCCTTTAAATATGTTCCATAATCCATCCATTTGTTACATATTCATAGACCTTCATGCATAGTCAATTATTTCTGGGAATTATTTAGCATGGCCCCTGGAAGGACAGGGAGGCGAGCGGAAGATCTCGGGCTGTAACGGGCAGTTAGAAACCCATCCCCCTCTCCCTATCTGACCTCTGCTCTGTACCTGGACCACCCACCCGGACATGAGCCGCAGGAAATGACCACAGACCACCCTAATCTATATAAACCCTTGTGACCTTTCAATAAACGCCATTTTTGCTGTCCACCACATTGGTGTCCTGGAGCTAGTGGCCCGAGTGGCCCTGAGGTTGGGCTGCCGTGCTGGGTACTTGAACCAGGTCGCCCTGCAACAAGTGGTGCCGAAACCTCGGGATATTGCCTCGGGTTCGGGATTCACCTGGACGAGACCCAGCGGCTGCACAGCTGGCCTAGTGCAGCGGGGGAGACGTCCCCGGACCAGCGAGGAGCATGGAAGCTGTCGCGAAGGTCGTAAGTGAGGTCCACAGTCAGTGGAATATTGATTGCAAGCTTAAAGATTTTATCCTTGCTATGCAGAGGCTGGTGAAACTGGGCGCAATAGACAGTCCGGTGGATGTTTTACATCCAGGGATATGGGATAAATGTACACAAGTGCTGGCCGAGGAAACCATGTCCTCGGGCTCAGGGAAAACATTAAAAGCGTGGGGCAGAGTAGTCCAGGCTCTGCAGAAGGCGCGGACAGAGCAAGATGCCTGGAGAGCAGCGCGGACTTGTCTGTTAGCCGCGCCGCAGCTGGGAATCGGGGCCGCGACTCAAACCGGGGAGGGGTTTGAACCGGCCGCGGGCGCGGACACGCGGGCTCCGGGATCCCCCCCGCGACCCCTGGAACCGGACTCACCGCCGTCGGAGGGGGGAGGAGAGCGCGCGCGGGGGTTTTGGCAGGGGCTGACAGAGGAGGCGCGGAACGCTGCCATAATATCAGAGTCCGATGCAGCCGATATTAAGGCACCCCCTCCATATGAATTTGAAAATGGCGCCGAGCCACGTGGTGAAGGGCAGAGCAAGGGCACAGAGGGCGGAGGCGGGGACGGCTTCGGCTCGCTGAACGGGGCATGCGCGGGCGAGCGGGGAGAAGGGGCGTCCCCGGAGACTGAGCTTAAAACTCATCAGAGAGCTCATATTACATCAGGCCCTTACAAGGCAAGAGCCTCCCCCAGCAGGAGGCGGGGAGAGCCCAGGGGGAGGGAACGGCTCGACCCCTGCAAGACGAGCCGGGGGCGGAGCCCGAGGAAAAAGCTCGGCAACCCGGAAATGGCTCCGCAGTCAGCTTCCGACTCGGAGTCTGACTGGAGCTGGGATGATCAGCTCAGGACATGGTCGGAGGAGGATTCCGATACTGATTTAAACTTTAACAAAAACGGAGCAGTGGCTTTTAAGAGCACCAGCTGCAATGCTCCCGCATGGGTTAAGGGGAGAGCAGGGAGAGATCGAACCCCACTTACAGACTGGCGGGAAATAAAGATTGCCTGCGCCGAGTGGGCACCGGCAGCCAAACTGGCGTTCCCCGTTCGTGTTGGGGGGGCAGGCGGAAATCAAAGGACTTACTCGCCGGTTAACCCTAAAGACATACAGGCGATTGTTAAAGCGATTGCGGACAGAGGGATTAATTCTGCTATGGTTTCTACACTTATTGATAGCGTTTTTGGAGCAGATGATATGCTTCCTTTTGATATTAAACAGACATGCAGGCTGATTTTTGACGGTGCAGGGATGATTGTATTTAAGCAGGAGTGGGAGGACAATTGTGTTAAGCAGCTGGCTTTGGTAACAGGGGCAGACCACCCACTGCACGGCTCCAGTATACAGAGGCTTATGGGCACAGACCCGACCATGATAACCCCACAAGCACAGGCAGAGGGCCTGCGGGCCCATGAAGTTATGACAACAACCCGTGCTGCCCGAGAGGCAATCCGTGCTGCTTCTAAAGTAATAGCCAAACCATCACCATGGTCCACTATAAAGCAGAGTGAGAGTGAGAGCTTCACTCAATTCGTGGACCGTCTCCAAGCTGCATTAGATTCCTCTGCTTTACCTTCAGAGGCAAAGGGTCCCGTGCTAGCAGACTGCCTACGCCAGCAATGCAATTCAGCCACCAAGGACATTTTAAGATCATTACCACCTGGATCCAATGTTGCAGCTATGATCAGACATGTAGCAAAGGAAGAACACCTAGCTCCCATCCAAGCAGCGGTTCGCACTGCAATAACCAGTGTAATGGCATGCTTCAAGTGTGGCCAGGCAGGTCATGTAGCAGTAAACTGCCCTCAGTTAGGACGGCCACCAGCAGCTGCTCCACCACCCCAGGGGAGACTTAGGGGACCGTGTTGGGCTTGTGGAAAGAAGGGGCATTTAGCTAAGGAATGCAGATCCAGGCTTCAGGGAAACGGGAAGGGGAGGGGGCAGCCAGGCCGCACCCAGCCCTCTCCCTCCTGGAACATGAAGCGGCCCAGCTACAACAACCCTCAATGGGGCACGGGGCATCCACACCCACCACCCCCTCAAGAAATGACCAACTTTGTCGCCCAGCCAACAGCTCAGCCAAACCTGTCAGCACCTCAGGAATACCAAGAACAGCTCCCTGGGGACGAGGCCCCTGGGTGGCCTTGGCAATGAGAGCGAAGGAACGAGACCCATGGGTAGCCTATGCTATGAAGGTGGGTAGGCACCCGCTGATTGTGTGGGCAGTGTGTCGCCTTCATAACAGCTCCGATGACTCAGCCATCTGCCTTCCCTTTTGGGTGGACACAGGATCAGAAGTCACCGTCATCCCAAACATACACTGGCCCGACAATGGAGACTGGAAGAGGCCCCCACAGTGAGCGGAGTTGGAGGGCAAGCCCAGGCTCAAAGAAGCGTGAAACAGGTAGCAATAACACTTTGCACCGAGAGAGGACCAGGAAGGACTATCATCCTTACGACATACGTTATGTCGGACTGCCCACCCTTGATGGGGAGAGATGCCCTAGCCCTGCTGGACGTTAGGGTGACAAATTTATTCTAAGGGCCACTGTCGCATATCCACCATTGCCCATCAAGCTGACTTGGAAATCAGTTGACCCGGTGTATATCGAACAGTGGCCTTTATCAAAGCCTCGAATGTCTGCTCTCCTTGAGCTAGTTAGCCGAGAGCTACACAAGAATCATATAGAACCTTCCACGAGCCCATGGAACACCCCAATCTTCGTGATACCTAAACGGTCCGGTGAAGGCTTTCGTCTCCTGCACGACCTGCGGGAAGTGAACAAGAGGATCCAGCCGATGGGCCCGGTACAAACCTTGCTGCCCATGAACTCAATGATACCGAGAGGGCAACCCTGCGCAGTGCTCGACATCAAAGACTGCTTCTTTTCTATTCCCCTGCACGAAGACGACAAAGAGCGGTTCGCCTTTTCCATCGTCTTTCCAAACAGCCAGCGGCCCAACCTACGCTTTCATTGGAAGATGCTACCCCAAGGAATGATCAACTCCCCCACCATCTGCCAGATCACAGTAGACCGAGCGCTAGCACCAGTCCGGCAGAGCAATCCGACTGTGACCATCGTGCAGTACATGGACGACATCCTGATCGCTGCACCGTCAGCAAGCCAAGTGGACCAGCTGATATCCATCATCACCAAGACCTTAAAGACAAACGGCTTTGAAATAGCAACTGCAAAAATAAAAAAGGGACCGTGCGTAACCTTTCTAGGAGTGGGTATCACAAGCTCCTATGTAACGCCACCCCAGATGAAAATTTGCCGAGACATCAAAACGCTCCATGACGTGCAGCAGCTGGTAGGATCTTTACAGTGGCTCCGCAACATCGTCCTGATTCCTCCCGAGGTCATGGACCCTCTAAACGACCTCTTGAAAGGAAAGAACCCATGGGAGCAGAAAACCCTGACACCAGAAGCGATAAGCTCGCTCAACTTTATCGAACACCAGATGTCAGCAAGCATGCTCGTCAGATGGGACTCAAGTACACCGGTCGATCTGTATGTTCACTTTACAAAAAAGGGGGGAGTGGGAGCCTTAGCCCAAGGACCCCCTGACAAAGCCCAACCAATACTATGGGTAGTTTTGGGGAAACCATCACGCGCTTTTTCCCCAGGAGTTGAATGCATCAGCAGCCTCATCATGAAAGGCAGGAAACTCGCCCTAAGACATTTGGGCATCGAACCAGCCAAAATATACTTGCCCTTCCGCAAACAGCTCTCTGTGCAGTCAACAACAATATCTGAATATCTGGCCATGGCCCTTACAGGCTTCGGAGGAGAGACCCGCTACGCAGCAAAACCCCCTTGGACTCAGCTGCTCACGGTCGTCGACATCGACCTCCCACCAAAGATAATCGACCGACCGAAAGCAGGACCAACCATCTTCACAGACGCATCGTCACTGACCTCCACCGCAGCGGCAGTGTGGCAGTCAGGAGAACAATGGCAATGTGTTAAGGCAACAGATCCTACTCTCTCAGTCCAACAACTCGAAGCAGCTGCCGTAGTGCTAGCGTGTGGACTGTTTCCAGAAGAACATCTTAACATTGTGACTGACTCCATATTCGTGGCCAAGCTCTGCCTAGCCATGTCTGGACCAGGTGTGTCAGTGTCCACGGTGGCAACGATGCTAGAAGAAGCACTCTATTCACGGAAAGGCACCATATCCGTCATCCACGTCAATAGCCATGACCCGATCAAAGGATTTTACCAGATTGGCAACGATAAGGCAGACGCTGCCGCCAAAGGCATATGGACGCTGAAAGAAGCCCGCCAGCTGCATGAATCCCTTCACATCGGAGCAAAAGCACTTGCGAAGAAGTGCGGAATCTCTGCCGCGGACGCAAAGCACGTCGTCGCCACATGCCCTCACTGTCAGAAATCACCACTCTGGTCGAGCGGCGTCAACCCCAGAGGTCTCAAAGCCTCAGAAATATGGCAGACAGACTTTACACAATGCCAGCTGTTAAAACCCCGAATGTGGCTCGCAGTTACCGTAGATACATACAGCGGTATGATCGTGGCCACACAGCATTCTAAGACTGATTCCAAAGCGACCATCCAACATTGGCTGACAGCCATGGCATGGCTTGGAGTTCCAAAACAAATCAAGACAGACAACGGCACGAACTTCACCTCAAAGACGGTCCAAGCATTCATCTCGAAATGGAACATCGCCTTGGTGCATGGCATCCCGTACAACAGCACCGGGCAAGCCATCGTGGAAAGAGCAAATCAGACTCTGAAAACTAAACTGGAAGTACTAGCAAAGACAGAAGGCTTCACCAACATCATTCCCTCGAGTGACCAGGCGCGCATACTAGCAACCGCTCTGCTAGCGTTAAATCAATTCCCTAGGGGGGATGAAACAAACAGTCCTGCCCAGAGACACTGGGCCACTCGAGCGCTAGAGAAAGGCCCACGGGTAGTGATCAAAAATGAACTAGGGGAATGGGAACAAGGTTGGAGGCTAGTGCTCACGGGGCGAGGGTATGCGGCTGTTAAAAAGGATGGGGATATTAAATGGTGTCCACTCAAATCTATCAAACCAGACCTTAAGAGTGGAGATAATGAGAATTGTGAGACTTTGTTTACAGGAATGGATCATCGGACGTCCCCGCAACCCGTACGCCTCACTGCCAAGAAAGAGGGAGAGACTACCGAACAACCCGGCATCGCCTGAGAAGCTCGCACCATCAAAATCTAAGCAGCAACGGTATCTCTGTGTTATCTTGTTTCTAGGGCTGGTAGGCGGAGGACAGGCAGACACAAAACATTACCCTCACCAGCCGTTCAGGTGGGTTCTACGCCATCTCCCAAGTGAGAGGGTCATCAAAGAAATTGTTACAGCTGACACCCCATCTTTTGAGTTCAAGTTAAAAGACATTTTTCCTTGGCATACAGGGTTCCCCAAATTTCATGACACAGCATTATTTCAGACCTATTGGTGCCCTGCTTCCAACCCTGGAAAAAGTTACTGTAATTACCCAGGGTATGGATATTGTGGATATTGGGGGTGTGAAACTATTGTGACAAGCAATAGATGGAAACCACCACACCCAGATAAATTCCTGAAAATTGACTATATTCCCCACGGCTGTCCCGAGCCAAAATTTGCTATGGATAAGTACATACTCCCCCAAGACAGGAAGCAGCCCACCTGCACAGGCTATATAATGACAATCCTGCAGCCGACCCATGATAGCTGGGCCACGGGCAGGGCGTGGACAGCAGTTGTTCATCATTCTCGCCGCATCATGGCGCACATACAAATTATCAGATTCCCACCTCCAATATCCCAATCAGTCGGACCCAATCCGGTTCATGCAATGAGTAGACCTGGGTCAGAAATCGCAACTAACCATAGCTCTAGCCACAAAACACAAATGCAGGAATCTACCTTCTCCCTATCCGATTTCCTTGCCAAACCAACTCTTCCCGATCCATTTTTAAATGTGTTAAATGCTACCTTTATATCGCTAAACCAATCCAACCCGAACCTCACAGAATCATGCTGGTTATGCTATGATGCACAACCCCCTTTTTACGAAGGTGTAGCCGTCGATCTCCCATTCATCTTTTCAAAGTCAAACAATCCACGCCAATGCAGATGGGACACCCCCAGGAGTGGCATTACCCTAAGTCAGGTTACGGGCCAAGGCAAATGCTTTGGCAATGCAACCTTGGCAAAGCAGATGGGCGACGTCTGCAGAGAATTCGTCAAACTAAAAGGGGGGAAGTTCCAGTGGGTGATCCCAGCTGCATCGGGAATGTGGGTGTGTCAACAATCCGGGGTAAGCCCATGTGTATCCCTTGACAAATTCGATCATTCTAACGACTTTTGTGTCCAAGTTCTAATCGTCCCCAGAATCCTGTATCGTGAGGACGAAGAAGTGTACCACCAGTTCGAGGAACCAGACCGGCTCCAAAAACGAGCAGTGGTAACGGGCATCACCATCGCGATGCTCCTCGGTCTAGGAGCTACCGGTGCTGCCACAGGCGTCTCGGCCCTCGCAACACAGCATCAAGGACTGGCCCAACTGCAGATGACAGTCGACGAGGATTTGCACAGGATCGAGAAATCCATTTCCTCCCTAGAACTATCCCTTTCCTCACTCTCAGAGGTCGTCCTCCAAAACAGGCGAGGACTGGACCTTCTGTTCATGCAGCAAGGAGGCCTGTGTGCCGCCTTGAAAGAGGAATGCTGCTTTTATGTAAACCACTCCGAAGTTGTCAAAAACTCCATGGCCGAACTAAGATACCGACTAACTCTAAGAAAAATGGCCAGGGAAGCTCAACAGGGCTGGTTTGAGTCGTGGTTCAACCGGTCCCCATGGCTCACCACCCTAATCTCTACCCTAATAGGCCCACTCACTATAATCGTACTAATACTAATCTTCGGGCCTTGCATAATAAACAAATTAGCTCAATTCGTTAAAAAACGCCTAGAATCAGTTAACGTTATGTTCGTCGAACGCCGACAATTACTCTAAGGCGTGCATGTTATTAACACATTTATAATTTTGTACTAACTTTACTAACCCTCGAAATTTTATAATATCTGCATTTTATAATTTTATACAATTTTACTAATCATGAGGGGGGGGGAAATGTGGAAGGACAGGGAGGCGAGCGGAAGATCTCGGGCTGTAACGGGCAGTTAGAAACCCATCCCCCTCTCCCTATCTGACCTCTGCTCTGTACCTGGACCACCCACCCGGACATGAGCCGCAGGAAATGACCACAGACCACCCTAATCTATATAAACCCTTGTGACCTTTCAATAAACGCCATTTTGCTGTCCACCAAATTGGTGTCCTGGAGCTAGTGGCCCGAGTGGCCCTGAGGTTGGGCTGCCGTGCTGGGTACTTGAACCAGGTCGCCCTGCAACATTTCAGTAGCATCTGTAACATGGCCTTGCCGATTTTCCAATGGGGAAAAGGCAAAAAAATGAGTGACAGAAAAAGGAATAACAGAGGTCCAGTATGACTTATTCCTCCACTTCCCATGTCTATGGGGTTGCAGCCCAGAGCAGGTGTTATGGTCTTCTCAGTGGCAGATACAGAGGCCAATCCGGTCTTGCCCTCTATTTCCTTGTCACTTGCTGTTTTTGGCACTCCTTAGCTGTAGATTCTTACTGTTACCCCAGCTCAGGTATTTCCCAGTCAATTAGCAACTCCCATCCACTAAATCAAGTTACTATTTTAGCGGTTTTTATTTTATCTGGATAGGGACAAGATTTGGTACTCTCATTACTTCTCATTATGAGACTGCTAATTGTATGTATTACAACATCAGTTTTACAATTTAGACCTTTTATACTTAATCCAGTGAGTATGTTTAATGTTTAGAATGAGTTAGATAAGATATACTGTGTGACATTGATGGAAGTTGTCATTTGGGTTCTCCCAATTAGTCACCTATTGGTCCTTTCTTGAGAGTCAATTTAGTGTTAGCAGGTTCAGATGTTATAGTCCATTCTTAAGGTTTCTCCATAGGTCCTTTGATTCTGCTGGCGTGGATCCACCCATGTTCCCTGGTCCAGACAGCGGCTTCAGTTGTCAATAATACCTGAAAAGGACCTTCTCATTGTGGGGTTAAAGATTGTTCTTTCCATGTCTTTACCAGTACCCATTCTCCTGGTTGAATATTGTGGATTTTAAAAACTAGAGGTGTGGTTTGAGGGATTATTCCTTTTAATTGTAAATTTTCAAAGGTTGTTGCAATCGTGTTGATATATTTTCTAAAACTCTTTTCCCCTAATTCATAAGTGGCAGTTTCATGTTGCGTGGTGAGAAAGGGTAACCCAAACATCATTTCATAAGGTGACACTCCTAGGTCAGATCTCGGCTGTGTTGAGATCCTCAATAGAGCCAAAGGTAAACATTTCACCCAGGACATCTGGGTTTCAATCATTAATTTTGTTAAAGTTCTTTTCAAGTCCGGTTCATCCTTTCTACCTGACCTAAACTTTGTGGATGCCATGGTGTATGTAATTCCCACTTTATTCCCAGAATTTGAATTATTTGCTGTAGGACTTTTGATGTAAAATGTGTTCCTTG